>JBCFYV010001019.1:0-58368 GCA_039000515.1 Timema cristinae | reverse complement strand
AGCCCACCAAAGGGAAAGAGGAAATAGTGGGAAGAATCCAATGCACAAAGGTGACATCTTCTTCCTTTCTTGTCTTCTATAGTAGAAGTAGTCGCACACACATTTTAACATAAATATAATAATATTTCGGCATTGTTGCCTTTTGTGTTTGATAAAGGCAACAATGCCAAAATATTATTATATTTGTGTTAAAATGTGTGTGTGCTACTTCTACTATAGAAGACAGAAGAAAGGAAGAAGATGTCACCTTTAGGCATTGGATTCTTCCACATTTTTCCTCTTTCCCTAGGTTGGCTTTCTTCATCAAATTTACTCTTAGTAGTTTATTTTTCCTTTTTCTTTAGTTTTATCAATTTCCTTAATTATAAAATTAAAATTAAATAATAGTCTTCATACTTGGTATTTAATTATTTATCAATTGATATACCATATTTTGTTACAACTTAGCTAACCTTTTTGCTTGTAAGATGTCTTGTCATTTACAATGGACTGAAGCCGTTCAAATGTTTGATATTAGAATGTGGCATTTTAAAATAAAAATGAATGGATAAAAAACTAGCTAAATATTATGAAAAAAAAAGTCAAATATATTTCACATACCTAACTATTTTGTATTTTAATTCAAGTTTTAAAATATTTGATTTACTCCCACAGATAAAAGTTGTATTTTTGAATCTGTAAGAATCCATTTCTCCAACAACCACTTTAATGATTGATGGTTGTTACCTACATAAAGTACATAGTGATCAAACTCAAAGAGTGTTCATTAAATATATTTAACTAAGAAAACCTCTCGAGCAAGTAAATGGTCTCAATCCAAATGGGATGCCATTTTGATCAGCATTGGTCCAGCCCCATTAATAATATAATTATTTTTATATCATAATATGCTTTTTTCTATTTTTTAAATTTTATTCTGAAATTTTTATCACTGATGAAATGTTTTAAAATGAAATAGCAATAATTATATTTTAATTTAGCTTAAATTTTGTCAAAAATTAGGTGACCCCAGTATTGATTCTGCAAAAAGCAAAGCGGGGAAATTAGCTGTAACAAAAAATTTAAAACAAGAGGGATTTTGTTTTTTTATCTTTTTTAAATGTACACATTCTTTTACATTATTATTATTACTTTATAATCATTATTATTTATTATTATTATTATTATTATTATCATTATTTCGTTATAATCATCATCACATTATTTTTTTTTTGCACCGTCTTACTACCCTTTCGGGCATACGCACTTACGCTAATGTTTTAAATGGTAGGGTGATTGTGAATGAAATGGAGAACCTACGTTTAACGGGAATCCGAACCACAGTGGAGGCCTGCATTCCCCATATTCAAAAAGATGTCTTGTCAAAGGTGAAGGAAAGGTTTGTAATCAGATAAATCGGGTGCCGGGACCGAGGTTTGGAGCCCCGGACCCCCATCCAGGATCCCTAGACCGCCAGGTCAACCTTCATTCCTATAATTGGTCTCTTGATTATAAATGTAAAGCTCTCTAGGTATGCAATGTACTTTGGGGTAATAGAAGAACAGGGCTTTGTACAGTAAAACCCCAAAGTGATTCAGAACTAAAACATATTTTAAAATCTGTAACATTTCTTTCTTTTAAAATAAGTAATAATTTAAAATCCCTTTAATCCTTAGATGCTATGGTAGTTTGTGCGATAGGTGAGCGTGTTTTAAAATCCCATTATAGACATCAAAACTTTTGTTCACTAAAAACTAAATTTGATATTAGTGAACAAATTTTATTTAAAAATTAACTTAACACCTGACTAACCATTTCCAGTTTTTTTTTTCATGAACAAAAGAAGTAATAATTTAATTCTTTTGTTAACTTCCCACATTGACATTTGCAAAATTATAAAAATTATGATACCTAAGTAAAGTTTTAAAAAAACCTTTATATGACTTGGAATAACTGTCATATTCTGTTTTGAAATTAAAATTAAATTTTTCACCATGATATTTATGTACTTTTCCAAAATATTAAAATAAAATTGACATTTAAAATACCAATTTTAAATTTCACACACCTTCATTGTCCTATTATCAATATTCTTCCTTACAATCTTAATTTGACTGATGCATATCTTATAAGCCACTGCGTAGTCGAGGTTGGTTCTTACTAAGCATAATGAATTTTTAAAACTATTAATATTTACTTTAGGTGACCTGGCGGTCTAGGGATAAGATGTCGGACTTCTGTGCTGGCGGCCGGGGTTCAATCCTCGGTCCCGGCACAGATTTATCTGGTTTCCAAACCCTTCCTTCACCTCTGACAAGATATCTTGTGAATGTGGGGAATGCCAGGCCTCCACCGTGGTTCGGATTCCACGTTAAACTGTAGGTCCTTCATTTCATCTCACAATTTACCCTACCATTACACATTAGCGTAAGTGCGTATAAACCCTAACGGGTAGTAAGACCGGGTGCTAATAATAATAATAATAATAATAATAATAATAATATTTACTTCACTAAGTCTGAACTTGCTACAGACTTAGTAAATATTTCTTATGGTTGTCCTAAGTCAGATTACTTGTCTCAAGTTCTAGTTGTAAAAAACTGTTTATTTTATCTGCAATCACACACTTTTATATACCTAAAGTTTGTTGCTGTCAGTAAAAGGCTCATAATAGTCCCTAACAATTTAAAAATGGGTGTAGGGATAGATTGACATTTAGATTTAATTTGAACTAATATTTTATAATATGATTGTGGTATGTCATCAATAGATAGTAATTATTATACTGTATTTATCAATATCAGAATTTGCTAGTGCATTTTAATGTTTGAGAATGGGGAGGCCCAATATTTTAATGATTTTTTAACAATGGAAATTAATAAAAAATAGAAAAATAAAATAAAATAAGAAAAATAAACCGAATAGTAAATATTTGCTTCAATGTGTTAGTAGTAGATGTTCACTTATATTTTCAAGATCTTTGTTTTTTCAAAATTGAAAACTGAGCTACAAATCTTTCTATTCTCAAAAAATACTAGTTTATTAACTAAGAACCCACTTCTGTGGCCGCATGGCCTAAGGCGCTACTCTCGGAATAGACTAGACTGCCGAAGACTGGGAGATCGGGGTTCGGTCTTGGTCGGGTGTAGTGATGTGTTTTCCTTAAACAGTTTTCCACTTTCCCTCCATACAAATGCAGGTACACATCCTCTCATTCAACCTTCCTAATCCGTAACACATTAGCATAGTTAGTAGGCCTACATAGCTGTACAGCCCAAACTTTTATTAAAATAACTAAGACATCCAAGTTTAATTAACTAATCATTAATTTTATTCATGCTTGTCAGTAATTTATGTTGTATCGAAGATAGACTAATTTAATGTTCTACATTTTTATTTATTTCTTAAAACATTTTAATTGAAAGTATTTATTGTATTTAGAAAGTCTAGTTATGCATTTCTCATGTACTGTTAAGTGTGGCATACCTGGGAATCAACTGCCGGGTTTGCTCTACCTTAGTTTAGATAATCATTACATTTTATTATTATATTTTTGGATTTTTAAAATATTTGTTTATGAATTGTTTTCTTTTAAATGTGCATTCATTTGTGATTCAATCACATTTTTTAAAACTGGTTATTTGAATTTTTGTGATTTATTTTCAAACATCACACTTTTCTGAACTATATTAATAAAAATAGGAGTGTTTTGGTAAAGGTTATGTTGTCTTATGAATTAGTTTATTTTTTAGTGATTTGTAGAAAATATTTCACCCTTTGGTGGTTTTTTTCATTGAGTTTATAAGTGTTACGTCCTCCAGTGTAACTGACTACAATGCTTGTTTGATATGGTAAAGGTTTTAGGTTTATTAGTTTAAATAAGCATTTAGGATGTAGCTAGTCATAATAAACACAAGGTTTTTATTAAATTTTGTGGACTGTTATAAAAATGTGATTAAAATAACCAAATTCATCTCACTATACAATATTTGTTGTAATTAATTTTTTTTGTGTGTGTATAACTTACCCTCCATGATATTTGACGATGGTTGATTTACTCGTTTGGTTTAACAAGTTAAGCTTTATATTAAATATTTTTCTTAACTATTTGTAGCTGCAAATAAACTTTTTACCAAAAAATTGTACTATCAAAATTTGTTGATACATATCATAAGAAAGTATAGGAATCTTTTTCTATTTTGTGATACACTAAAAGAAAGCATAGGAATCTTTTTTTCTATTTTGTGATACATAATTATAGTCTCCTATTCAATAGAACTGCATTGTAGATAGTCGGTACACTTGTGTATTTTTACAACATGAACTGTGAAATCGGACATTTTTCAGAAATTTTTGTATGACTTGATTAAATGTATTTAAACCAGGAATGTATATTAATATAAAAATAAATATACTCTTGACTATTCATATTCTTAATAATTGATGTTAGTATTTATTTTCCTTTGTTTTCTCTATTCAAGTATAGATGCAGAGTTTGCTTTTGAATAGTCTTTGGTTTCTAGAGCAACAAAATCACAAAGCATCCAAATAAAAATTAGTTGTTTTTAAGTTTATACAACTCTTATATCCCGTCTACAACCTAATGCACCTGCTTGTCGGGAGGAGATGAACATTGTCTATCTCTTGCGTTTATGTAGTTATGTTGGCTTTAGTTCTGCCAATAAAAAAACCCAATATGGATGGACTACTAAAATCAAATAATATGAAGTTATTTGGTATATGATAACAGCGCTTGGAAATGTATAGTAATGAATACAGAATTTTCAATTAAAATCCTGTGTATTTAACCATTTAAATATTTATTTCTTATTTGAAAACATTAATATGAATTTGACTTTTATAGTCATCATTGATGTTTGTTCCTATTGGTTGAAATTACGTCTTACGACTTTTCATTGTAGACATTCTATTTTATATTTAATAAAAGCGTTAACTACGAGTGCATTTGCGATTGCGTAGTTGCGAGTCCAACAAGCGGGTATGTTGGTTGTAGACAGGCCATTAACAATTCTTTCATATGTATATTGTTTTGTGAAACTCAATTATTATTATTAAAAAAAATCATATTACTCCAATTAAGAATTTTTTTTAAATGTAAGAAGTGTAAAGCAAATCCTTTTACAATTATAAATGTAACTCTCTTTTATTCTTGGTACTTTACTATTAAATATGCCTACTTAGATTAGTGTGAAATATTTGTTAACAATAATTTATCTATTAATTGGTTTCAATTATTTAAAATAAGGATAAATTTAATATCTTGAATTAGGTTGAAACTAATGCGATTTATTTAAGATTTTATGCAATCCAAATGTTAATTTTAGCTAAAATCCTAATTTGCTCATTCTACTAATTGTTAAAAAAACTTGAATAAACATAGATCTGTTGATGATTATGATAAAAGTAAGTTATAAAGGAATTTCTATATCAACAATTTTAAAAGATTACAGCAATTAAGAAAAAATGCAAGGGAAAATGGTGGTTGAGCTAATCTTTTAGGGTAAAACCCAAACTCAAATGGTGATATTTTTTCACTGAATTTTTCATCAATAAAACAACCTATTTCATCTGTCACTAGTGAATAACCTTGGTTTACATATCAATGGAAACCTCACATGGAATAATCATGTCAAACAAATATATGATGTAGAGTATAATGAACTGACAGCTGACCTCGCAGCAAGACTACAAATACTCCAAAACATGTTAGATGTACATTTGGTTGCATGATCACATTTACCCATACTACAAGAAACTAAATTTGGCTATAACAACCACTCGATGACCATCATAAATAAACTATTGACTTCCAACATACCCACAATACCATTCTTCACATCACTCAACTCTAATGATAATTTCCTAACTTGTTCGCATGAAAAACTCAAATTTTTCTATTCCTCTTCATTATTCCAATCAATACTCAAATTCTTTTGCTGTTTCACCCCTTCTCGATAAGGGGAAAAATTTTCCCTAAAAAAAAAAACTTTTTAAAAAAGGAAATTTTAAGGGATTGCTTTTTTTTTAAAGGGTTTTAAAAACTTGAAAAATCAATCCCCCAGGGGAAAAAAGGCCCCCTTTTTTGGGGGGGGTTTAAGGGAAATGTAAAAAAGGGGAAAAAGGGAAAAACCTTTTTAATGGTGCCCCCGTTTTTTTTGTGAAAAAACAAAAATTTTAAAAAACCGGGGCTTTTTTAAAAATTGGTTTTTTTAGGGAAATTTTCTGGGGGGTTCTTTTGAGGGTTGAGGTAAAATTAAAAGGCTAAAATTAAAAAAAAAAATTTTTTTAAACATTTTAAAAAAAAAAATTTAAAAAAAAAAATTTTTTTATGGGGCTTTTTTAAAAAACCCTGGCAAAAAAAAAGATTTTTTTGGGGGTGGGTTTTTGGTTTTTTTTATTTTGAAACGGGGCTTTTTTTTAACAAAAAACTCCCTTTTGGGTAATTTTTGCAGGGGGGAAAATCGGCTTTTGGCTTAGGGGGCGTAAAAAAAAGGGTTTTTCAAAATTTTTTTTCCCCCGGGAAAAATTGGGGGGCCCCCATTTGAAAGTTTTACTTTTTTTTAATTTTTCTTTTTTACTTAGTTTGGATTTTTTGGTTTCCCCCCCCAGGGTTGTTTTTTCTTTGTGGGACTGGGGTTTGGGGTTTTTTTTTTAAAAATTCTTCTTCAAAAAAATTTGGGTTTTGGGTTCCCAG
The DNA here is from genome assembly GCA_039000515.1 of Timema cristinae. NCBI lineage: Eukaryota > Metazoa > Arthropoda > Insecta > Phasmatodea > Timematidae > Timema > Timema cristinae. The sequence continues at coordinate 51,674 of JBCFYV010001019.1, read as the reverse complement.
CCCCAAACCAAGATTTTTGACAAACCAAAAAACAAAGGGCTTTTAACTTTTTCCCCTTTATTTCGAAAAAAAAAACTTTGCGGGGAAAAATTTTATTTTCCCACTTTTTTTTTAAATTTTATTTCCCCATGTCCCCCTTTGTTTTTTTCCCCCAAAACCCTTTTTTGCATCCTTTGGGAAATTTATTTAAAAACCTACATTTTTGAATTGGGCCCTAAAAAACTGGAAAAGAAAAATTTTCCCCCCAATTAAAATTAAATTTTAAAGGGGATCGGTTTTTTCCTTTTAAAATTAAATAGGAAAGGGGGGTAAAAATTAAATTCCCCAATTTAAAATTGGCCCCACAAATCTAGAAAAAAGGAAAAGTTTCCCGGTTTTTTATCGGGTTTTCCATGTTGAAAAAAACCCATTTTGCACGGGGAGATAGGGCTATTTAAACTATTTTTTCCAAAACAAAAAAACCCCTTCTATTTTCCACTTTTTTTTTTAAAAAATTCCTTCCCAAAAAAATTAAAAAAAAATTGGTTTGTGGGATTTAAAAAAAAATTTTTAAAATTTCTTTAATGTGGGAATAAAAACCTTTAAAAAAATTGAGAGAAAGGGGAAAAGACAAAGGAAAAAAAATTGGGGGGGGAACAAAGGGAAGGCTTTAAATTTTTGGGGGGGGAAAAGTCAAAAGGGTTTAAAGGGGGGCTACTAAATTTGGGGGGTTTTAATTTTTCCCCCAAAGGGTAAAGGGGCTATTTTCCAATTTTGGGGGGGGTATGTAAAACCAAGGTCAAGGTTTACTGAAAATTGGGGGGGTATGTCACAAGGTAAAGGGGGCTACCTCCAATTGGGGGGGGGTTTAAAGGCCCAAAGGTTTTAGGGGGGGCAATTTACTGCAATTGGGGGGGGTATGTCACAAGGCCCAAGGGGTTTATTTTGAAATTTGGGGAAAGGGGTAGGGGTTTCCACAAGGTCGGGGGGCCAAACCCCAATTTGGGAGGGGTAGGGTAAACAAGGTAAAGGGATAATTGGGGGTACCCTGGCAAATTGGGGGTAGGGTTCCAAAAGGTCGGGGGCCCCCCCCAAATTGGGGGGGGCCCGGTAAGGGTTTTAATGTAAAAAGGGGTTTAAAGGGGGCTACGGAAATTTGGGGGGGTAGGGTAAAAAGGGGTAAAGGGCCTACTAAAATTTGGGGGGGTTTAAAGCCCAAAAAACCCCAAAGGGGTCAAAGGGGCTATTTGCAATTGGGGGGGTATTTTTTCACAAGGTAAAGGGGGGCACTGAAATTTGGGAAGGGGGTATGTCCCCCCAAGGCCAAGGTTTTTACGGGAAATTTGGGGGGTTTTATTTTCCCCCAAGGCCAAGGTCACTGTCAAAACTAAAACCTATACCTGTCACTGTTTGGTATGTTGTAATAATGCAATCAATCCAAACATATTTTCAGGACAGGCTCCCCAACAATACCCTTTTACATTTTCCTGCGTAGTGCTGACGCTGATGCTCACTCTAAACACTTTTCCCTATAGAAGTCCAACAATAGGTTTAGTAAACACATCTTGACTTTGAAACGCTTGCGAACAAACTCAAATGACCTGATAGCCGGTTTGAGAAATGCCAGAGTTTTCTGAGTTTTAATTTATAAATTTACTTTTTACCTTCTCTTCTTAAGTTTAAAATTTGGGCTGCCACTCAGTCTTTTCTTCCGCCACTCATAGTAATACATAAACACAACTACTATAAAACACATACAACCACAATAGTAAAAATATAGCTTCTAAGTTCTAATGAAGAAGAAAGTTTACTTGTACACACCCCTATTCCGCACTTGTTCTCCTACACTATTGTCTGTATTGTTATGCTCCGCCCCCCTGTTGCTAATGGGTGTCGGCTGGCTTTGAAAAGGATAGGGAAGGTGGGCACTAGAGAATGATCACTATATTCCGTTCACAGAGAGGTTTTTTCCTGGACACAGTTCGAAAATCATATATTTAGGTTTTGGGTTGCCAACACTTGTAAAAGATCACAGTTTTGTTATAAATTAAAGATCTTTAATTACCTGTTAAATATTACATTTAAAGTAAAGTAAACTTAAGTTTTCTAAAATATTTCATTTTTTAAAATAATTTCTTTTTTCCATCTCGAAACAATATTTAAACATAATTAAAATACTTATTTCTCGTTTTGGAACGTTACTGATTTGTGTAATATATGCACACATCAATATATTTTAATACAGGCATTGTATTTACTTGGAAAAGAGAAAATTGTTTTCATTTTTTTACATACAATAAATGATTTTATGATTATTTTATCGTCATTTGAAATATTTAAATGAATAAAATATTTCATCAACTGCGTGTCTGCATCATTGTAAAAAACTTGTTTTACCGTTATGTTCAATCATAGGTATAGATTCGTCAGTCACCATTTTGAAGCTATGTTCGCTAGAAGTTTTGTAAAAGTGTGTTAAAATAATTTTTAAGGAAATAAAACTATAAATAAACTTTGTGTCCGTCCTCATATAAATATATAAATAATATTGGCTTAAATTACAGTGGTTAACTAACACATAATAATTATCATCTGTTTTCATTACGGTCATCCAAAGTGATATATGTCAGCTGTTGGCTAGTGATATATTAGGACTACTTCTAGTAACATTTCGAGCTGTCATCTAGGTAAACTGAGCTCGTGAATGACTTATATGTCATCACTCTATTCCCTCCAGCATATGCCATCTTCACCATTAACTTCATTGAATTAAAGAAATCAGTAAATTACTACAATCACACAAAACACTGAAGCCATAAAATTATTTTACAGGCAGAAAAAATATAGCTAGGATTATATACCTGTTAATTATTATGTCACTCATTTAAATTTGCCACCCCTAAAATTTACCGCCGTAGGCACACACTCACTAGGCCTATGTGTAAATCCGCCCCTGAGTGTCAGCATTCCTTAGAAACCAGCCGGCACCCCGGTTAAAATGGAGGTTTAGGAGCCGCTCACGGCTGACTACAGAAGACCGTAATCTTGAAGATCACGCTGCCTGTCACGGGGCTGCGTGGGATTAGTCGTCAGGTTACATCAAGTACCATCGGGCTGCCGCTTGACCCAGGAATCAGGTTCTACGACTGTGCATGGAACACCTAGCAGACAGACAGGCCATATGGTAAACTTCATAACACCTCGTTCTCTCACTCGCTTCTTTATATTCTCTAAGTTTCTTCATTTTAACTTCACTTCTAAACATCACATTGGTATATTAATAAACCTTCTAAAAGCGAAGTCTAACGCCAATCACGAACCCACAGAAGTAATCACACCACCCTCCCTCTTATCCTCGGCCAAGAACATCCTGTCAATTAAGTTCACGCATTTAAGATACAGAAACAAGGAGGGGGAGAGGGTTTATTTTGGTGTCAGAAGTGGATCTAAGGTTTATAAAAAAAACTACTATTACAAGAAGCGTTTTGGAGTGAAATACTTTTAAAGCAACTGCATCGCGCAACGATCGGTACGTGTTGAGGAATAAGGACACTATACCAGGACTCATTGGAGAGCAGGTCCAAACCATCAGCGTGCATCAGAAGAGCTGTGAGAACGAAGGTAGAAATTCTGGACACAATTACCGTAGCTTTAGTTGAAGTTATGAAGGTGAAGGTTGACCTACAAACTGCTATTAACCAACTAGCAGGACAGCTGGATAGAGTAAAAGCAGAGAATATTAGACTATAGCAGCTCAGAAGAATAGGTGTGGAAATGAACCAATACCATGGCAGGAATTTCAAATTGTCGCCGACTATTCCTGTGTTTCATGGGAAAGCAGAAGACAACATCTTAGTGTTTTTAGAGAAGATAGGTCAAGCATAAATAATAACTGGAGGGTCAAATGTAGAAGGGAAGAAAACAGTAAGCAGAAGAAACTTCACTATAGATAACTGGAAGTATTGTTGCAAATGTGGAAAACAATAATAAAGGATGAATTAATGTTACTGTATATTTTCAAGGAAAAAAATATCGTTTTATAGTAGATAGCGGTCACAAGTGCCCGGTAATGTGGCAGAAGATGTGGAGTCCATGGAGTTGTCGAAACCAAGATTCGAGATTTTGGTTGAACAGGTCACAAAATGCCTAACTTGAGGGAGTTATGGTAGAACTAGTGGCAGGTAAAAAGTTTTACAGGGTTGCATTTCAGTTGGAGAAATGTTGGACTAATTCAAGTTATGATGGCATATTGGGCCTAGACTTTCCTGACATAACACTTAGAAATAATATATTTATCAAAAGGAGGCAAGGACAGACATAGCCGAAAGGATTAATCAACCCTGTCTGAGCTATGTAGAATGTTCGGTCCCAATAGTCTTGACTGTTACTGAGCGTTTGTGCCAGGCACGAGGCAAGCTTCAGGGTCGTGATGGAAGTCTGAAAGAAATGTGGAGGTTTGAGTTGTTGGAGGATAGGTAGGAAGCCTATTTGGTAGCATTTCAAAAGTGACCTATTCAAGTATTGTTCAGTGTATATAAAAGATTGCCCAGATATACTCCGAAGGTATAAATGGCCTAGGGGTATAGGGGTTGAATATCTAGGAACCACAAAAAAGCTGAGTTTACATCTGACAAGTGAAAGTGAAATCATAGAAGAGAAATAGAAGACAACTTTGGAAGGTAACGTGCAGAGCGAATCACGACTCCAGCTCAAAATGTTAATGTAGGGAGGCTGAAAACATTTGGACCTAGGAATTCTAGCCTAGCCTAGTTCTGTTCACAGATGTAGAAGCATGACCACGAGGGATACCGAGGAAGACACCTATCAACCAGGAATTGATAAGAATCAGACGAGGTCCAGCCTTTGTACCCCACTACCGACATTAACAACCCAAGGAGTGGGAAATCACCCTAAGATATTTCCACACTGGGATTCACTGAGACCAGTAAGCAAATATCAACGTAGGTTGGTAATGAGAGGGAAAATAGTTATTTTTTTCTCTGAGAGGAAAAAAGTGCAAGCGTGGCGAAATGACCAGAGCTTAAGAATGTATAGTCCGCAGTAAATAACGTTGGACAGTGAAGATTTAAAAAAAAGTCTTCATGGTTTTTAAAAAGGTTTTTAAAGGGGGTTTTAAAAAAAACCAAGGGGGAAAAAAAAAAAAAAAAAGGGAAAAAAAAACCCCCAAAAAAAAAAAAAGGGGGGGAAACCCCAAAAATTTTTCCCCAAAAATTAAAAAAAAAAAAAAGGGGGGAAAAAAAAAAAATTTTTTTTTCCCCCCCAAAAAAAAAATTTTTGGGAAAAAGGGTTTTTTTTAAAAAAAACCCGGGGGGGAAAAAAAAAGGGGGGTTTTTTTTTTGGGGGGAAAAAAAAATTTTTTTAAATTTTAAAAAAAAAATTTTTTTAAAAAAAAAAAAATTTTTTTTTTTTTAAAAAATTTTTTCCCAAAAATTGAAAGTTAGTTTTTAAAAAAAGCCCAAAAAAAACCCGGGAAAAAAAAAAAAAGGGGGGAAAAAAAATTTCTTTTTTTTTTTCCCAAAAAAAAAAAGGGAATTTCAAAAAGGGGGTTTTAAAAAAAATTAAAGGGAAAAAAAAATTTTTAAAAGGGAAAAAAAGGGAAAAAAAATTTTTAAACCCCCAAACCAATTTTTTTTTAAATTTTTTTGGGGAAAACCCTTTTCATTTTTAAAAAAAGAAAAAAAAAAGGGGGGGGGGGGGAAAAGGGCCCGGGGGGGGAAAAAAACCCCCCCCCCAAAAAAACCCCTTGGGTTTCGGGTTGGGAACCCCCCCCCCAAACCCCCCTTTTAAAAAAAAACCCCAAAAAAACCCAAAAAAATTCCCCCCCCAAAAAAAAAAAAATTTTTTAAAAAGGGGGGGAATTTTTTTTCCCCCGGGGGAAAAAAAATGGGGCCCCCCGGGGCCCCCCCCAAAAAAAATTTTAAAAAAACCCCCCCCTTTTTTTTTTTTTAAAAAAAAAAACCGGTTTTTTTTTTTTAAAAAAAAAAATTTTTTTTTAAAAAAATTTTTCCAAAAACCCAAAAAAAAAAATTTTTTTTTTCCCCCCTTTTTTAAAAACCCCCCAAACCCCCAAAAAACCCCCCCAAAAAATTTTAAATTTTTTTTCCCCCCCAAAAGGGGGGCCCCCCCCAAAAAAAACCCGGGGAAAAAAATTTTTTTTTCCCCTTTTTTTTTAAAAAAAAAAAATTTTAAAAAAAAATTTTGGGGGGGAAAAAAAAAAAGGGTTTTAATTACTTAAAACCCTTTTTGGGGGAAACCCCCCAAAAACCCCCCCCCCCCCCCGGGGGGTTTTAAAAAAGGAAAAAACCCCTTCCTTTCAACCCCCAAAAACCCCCCTTTTTTTTGGGGGGAACCCCCTAAAAGGGGGGGGGGGTTTTTTTGGGGGAAAACCCCTTTTTTAAAATTTTTTGGCCAAAAATTTTTTCCCCCCCCCCAAAAATCCCCCCCCCCCCAAAAAAAAAATTTGGGGGGAAAAAATTTTAAATTTTTTTGGAAAAATTAAAAAAAAAAGGGAATAAAAAAAAAAAAATTTTTTTCCCCCCCCCCCCAAAAAATTTTAAACCCCAAAACCAAAAAAAACCCCCCCCAAAAAAAAAATTTTTTTTTTTTTTTTTGGGGGGGGGGCCCCCCAAAAATTTGGGGTAAAAAAATTTTCCCCAAAATTTTTTTTTTAAAAAAATTTTCCCAAAATTTTTTTCCCCAAAAAAACCCCCCCCCCTTTTTTTGGTTTTTTTTTCCCCCTTTTTTTCCCCCCAAAAAACCCAAAAAAAAGGGGGGGGAAAAAAAAAAAAAAGGGGGGGGTTTGGAAAAAATTTTAAAAATTTTTTTTCCCGGGAAAAAAAAAAAATTTAAAAAAAATAAAAAAAACCCAAAAAAGGGGGGAAAAAAAATTTTTTCCCAATTTTTTTTTTAAAAAAAATTTTTTTTTTTTTTTTTGGGGGACCCCAAAAAAATTTTAAAAATTTGGGGGAAAAAAATTTTTAAACCCCCTTTTTTTTTTTCCCCCCTTTTGGCTTTTTGGGAAATTTCCTTTTTTCCCCTTTTTTTAAATTTTTTTCCCCCCGGGGGTTTTAAAACCCCCTTTAAAAAAAATTTTTTTTTTTTTAAAAACGGGGGAAAATTTTTTTTTGGTTTAAGGTTAAAAATTTTTTAAAAAAATTTTTTTTAAGGGGGGGGTTTTAAAAATTTAAAAAATTTTGGGGGGGCCCCCCAAAAAAAAAACCCCAAAAAATTTTTTTTAAAAGGGGTTTTAAACCCCACGAGCATTACATCCACGTCAAGCGTTATTGTTAAACTGAAAGAAAAATTGGCGTGTCGGAATGGGCGCGGAGCCGCCCATTGAATCATGGGAAGTGAGTGACGCGCATGTGACCTCGTGATGAACACGTGTTGTTCTAGTAAACTCTCCGATAACCTGGAATGTTCCTTATGAACTACTATCCCTTCCCTCTACTCTGTGTATTTGTTCTACTCTGTTCGAGCTTCCCCTTATTCCCCCTCCTCTCAGAAAAATATCGTTTATATACTGGTGCCGTTTGCTTTGTAAAGGCTTCTTGATTCAACCGTGTCATATGACACATACGCTAGGACAGGATGATCCTAAGGTACAAATTATATTTCGGCCTGTACTATTCAAAATTATCTTCGAACTTGTAATTATTTATTTAAATGGAAATTTATGCTAGGTACAAAATTCAATTTCGGCCGGTACAATTCAAAATTAACTTTCGAACTTGAATTATTTATTTGGAAGTACAATCATAATATTGTCTTTGTAAATGTGTTATATAATGAGGAAAGGTATGCCTGGCAAGGCATAAAATACTTTAAAATATTAATGTGGGTAATAATTTTTAGAATCCCCTTTTTTGCCCTTCTGGCTCTGCAAATAATTGGCATTTATGGTGAACTTTACCTTTTGTTGGTCACCATAAATCTACGTAAGGCGTTGTTGCCTACCTGATGTGGAATTGCTATAACCCGTACGGCTATGTAAATTTTGATATTTATTGTATATTTATTTAATCATGGAGGATCTTCCTTTATATTGTGGTAAACTTAGATGCTAATAATATTTTCAAGTTAGTTTTAATTGAACTTCGCTTTGTTATGTGGACGGTTGGCCTGTGTGCTAGATATTGTATCATTGTAATTGCGGATTGCCGCAGAGACCTAAGGGCCATGGATTTAACTTAGGTTCAATACAACCTAAATATTATTACTATGTTGTTATGACAACTGTATTATCATAGCATAACCTATGTCGTTATGACAACTGTATTATCATGGCATAGCCCAATCTTCTACAGATTTATATATAAATATATATCTATTCATTGTTGTTACTTACATTTGCATATTTCTATTGTATCTTTTCTAAATAAACATTCTTATAATCATGCAAACCTTTAATTTACAAATTCTGGGTAAATAAGTTAAAATTTTAAAAATAAATCCACCTCCCCCTTGCTCATAGTACCACATGCGATATAGTTAAGGAGAGTTCAGGGAACACAATTGTTTATAAGCCAGAGAGAAAGGCCTACCCTTTTTAACCACCCCTATCACCCTTGAAATTTTATCATTTTTTTTTTTATTTTTTGTTCTGCTTTTGAGTATATGCCCACCCTTATCTATTAGGGGATAAGGGGGGTCGTACAACGCATATTTGAGGATCAGTCTGGCAACTGCTTGTACATTGGGAACCGTTTCTTGTGGAAGGTGCTACCCCCTGTTAACAGTGGGCAAGATTCCAAGTTTTTGCCTCACATTGTTGATCTCTCGTTTCAGTGTCGTCTCCATTATTTTGGGTGTCAAGCGAATCCCAGGTATTTAACACTGTCCGCCCATATGATTTTTTCTCCAACAACCGAAGGACTGGCCTGCGAACTTTTTTTTCCATTGACACCTGTGTGCTTTTCCCCCACGTTAATACTTTTTCCCAGGGGCAACACCCCCTCCAACTGCGTCGGGGTCGAGTTTCCTCTCCACCACCCCCCTACACGACTCCGATACTAAGCAGTGTTGTCCAACATGCCAACTTGTGTCTGGGGATTTGAAATGTCTTCACAATACTGACTAAGACACTGGCCCACGATGAACCTTTCGGCACTCCAACCCAATTTTTTAATTTGGGAGGGGGCGTTCCCAAAGGGTGGGAAAGGGCGGAGATAGATAAGATTAACAACCTTTAACTGGGTAAAAAAGCAGGGTTCAGGAGGGGGTTTAAAAAAAGGAGCCGTCGACCAAACAGGGTCAAAGGGCCCTTTTCCCACGCGAAAAGACACCGTTATGTTGAAGTTCCTCGTGACCCCCACGAGCCGACGAGTTGATGAACGAGCAGTCCCCCCGAAACCCCAAACGCTCATCCACCAAATCCCCCCAAAAAAGTGGGGCAGTCTCGAATAAGTCCCTCGAACAACTTGCCCAGGCGGGCGCAAGCTGATCGGTCGGTAAACAGGCTAAGGCCGGACCTTACCCGGGTTTATAAAAGCAGGGGACTTGCCGTGCTTACAGAGATCGGGTCCGGGTTCGGGGGCCTTGTTTAATCTTAAGGGGGCTACCCACGCATTTCTTCACCTTCCCCGGGGTTAAAAGGGTTCACCCAAGGGGTCGTACAGACCACGCCGATACCTGAGCCACTGCGCAACGTCCCGGGATCTGACGGGTTGTCATTGGGTACAAATTGCCCTCAAAGGGCTCAACGAGAGCATCGCCTTCTCCTGTGGGTTTTAAACCACCCCGTTGCGCCCCCACAAAGGGGGCCCCTTGGGCGGGAACCCCATCAATTTCCCTCATTTGCCAAGGGCCTGTCCTCACGCACAGGCTCTCAATCTTTTCCCCCCAGAACTGTTCCGGGTATTCTCGGATCACCCCGAACCGCAGGATTTTCGCTCCATTGGGCCCTTTCTACCGGCCTCAATATTTCCCAACCTCCTCAGCCGTTTTTTTCTTCGGCGTCCGGGGAATAAAATCGGCAAAGAAGCCTTGGCCCCCTCTTAGAGGGACCCGGCTCGAACTTCAAGCGCCCCCTTGGGCGGAAGTTATGAGCTCCCATCACAATCAATTCTGCGCTGTTCAAAGGTAGAGTGGGCCCCAAACCTCTCCCCAAAAACACTTTCATAAACCGTCCCACAGTGCCTTTAGGTTTTTTTTTTGTGAAGGGTTTCAAAAGAAAAACCGGGCCGTCCCCGGTTCACAAAAGGGGGTTGTGATCCAGTCTAGCTCACAGAGATTACACTAACCCCCCCTTCTAAACCCCGGGGAACAATAAAGTTAAAGACGTCCGAAAAGCGGATAAAAAGGGGAAGTGAGTAGGGTTTGGAGGGCCAAAACCACCGGCCGTGTAGATCTATACGCCGGACAACCCAAACCGAAGGGCGCACAAAAACCTGACCTTATGAAGGGGGCAGCTTGGGTCACCACCGATAAAAACAGGCGGGGTACTTCGAAGCAGCACCCCATTCACCCCCGTACCTTATCGAACCGATGGCGGGAGGGAATGATGGAAATGAACGCACTGGTCCGTCGGGGTCACCTTTTGGAAAGCCTTTGCTTCCATGTGTTGGGGGGGAGGAAGTAAACGACGTGAGGGTCAAGGCCCCCCCGGGACCAACCGCCGTCCCACCCCTTTTCCCACACCCCCCTCAGTCCTACATGGCAGATAAATCCGCTAACGAGAACCTCATTGGGAGCCAAGGGTTTCTCCCAACAGCATTACATCGACACGAGCTTTGCCAAGAAACTTTCAACCAGCCTTTTTTCCCCCGCCCTTTTTTGGCGTTCCGGGAAACAACCGGACTCCTTCGCACGAATGGTCCATATTCGGTCACTGATAAAGACCAGAAATAAATTTGCTCCATGACCGGGGCCACGGTTACTCCTGGGAGACTCCGGGCCCTTACTCAAGACTCGATGAAAAGCCCTTGGCCCACCCCCGAATACCCGAGCACTCAATGAAAATTTTGACCTTTGCAGTATAATCGCCGTTGGGGGAACGGTCAGGCACCACAAACAGACAAAAGACACAAAAAAAGGCTGCTCCAGCCCCAAAAGGGGGGCACGAGACCCTTTTTCCAAAAACGTCCCGCCCAAATTTGGTCACACCTTTTTGGGTTAAAAAAAAATTTTTAAAAAAGGGGGGTTTTTGGGTCGCGTTTGGGCAATTTCTAAAAAAAAGAAACGGGATTACAAAAAATTTTAGAAATTTTGGGGTAAAAAAGGGGGGAAAAAAAATTTTAAAAAACCCGAAAAGGGTTTTTTTTTTTGATTTTCGTGCGGAGACACTACCAAAGGGGGGGCGGGGTGAGGGGCCCCCCAAACCATGTTACCCACCGCTTATCCGAGCGGGGCTTTGGGACGTCAGGGCACCCCCGGGGTTAAGGACTTTTTTTCCCCAAAACCCCCTGGATAAGAATTGGTGGCCCCGGGAAGTCTGGCAAAAAGGGACGCGCCAATTTTCCCGGGAAAAGGGGTTTCCTTGATGGGGGCTTATCCAGGTCCGAAAAGATCTCTTTCCGGAAAATTCCAAGGTGCGCCCACAATACCCAGAAATACGCCGGGAAAACCCCGCATCCTCCTCAAAAAGTGTCCCCAGGTGACCCCAAGGGGGACACGCTTAGTGGGAGGAGGGCCGAACTGTTTGGACAGGTCAACCGTTCCTTTTGACGGGGCGCTCGCCTTTTAAGGGGGGCCAGGACTCCCACCTTTCCCTTCGCCTTTTTGGGGTTTTTCGGCATGTCGTCCCAGGCTTTTTTGTGCCCCACGAAAGCCCCGGGTTTTAAACACTGTCCGCCCATCTGATTTTTTTTCCGAACACCGGGTCCCCCCGGGGCCGTAGTACTTTTTTTCCATGTGAAAGCTTTGTTTTTCTTTTTTTTCCACGTTAATACTTGTTCCCAGGTTGCCGCCCCCCCCCAACGGGTCGGTGCTCTGGGGCCCCCCCAAACCACGCCCCCCCACACCCCTATAGGGGCCGTGTCGCCCGCAAACGACCCTTTTTGGTTTGCCGGGTTTTTTTTGGAATGTTTCACTTGAGACTGAAGAGCAGGGGGCCCCCCAGGGAAACCCCCGGGGCACTCCACCCGGGGAAGCTTCTACTTGGGGGGGGGCGTTCCCAAAGGTAGTGGAAAAGGGCGATGGGAAAGAAAGATTAAAAAACCCCTTAACTGGGTTTAAAAGGGCGGGTTTCGGGAGGGATTTTAAAAAGGAAAACCCCCCGTCCAAAACCCAGGGAAAAAGGCCCCTTTTGCCACTCAAAAAGACAGCACCATCCCTTTTTTATTTTTTTTTTGAAATTCCCCGAAACCCTGTTCCCCCCCCGGAAAGTTGAAGACTTTAAGGGCCCCCGCCCAAAACCGGGAACTCTCCCCAAAAAAGCCCCCCCCCTCGCAAACCCTTGGGCACCTTTCTTTTTTAGTCCTCGAACAACTTTCCCAGAAGGGGAAAAGCTGACGGTCGGGGGGAAAAAGCAGGGCCGGGCCCTTTAAAACCCTTTTAAAAAAGCAGAGGACGGGGATCCCAAAATCGGGGAAACCAAAAAAAGGGGGGTTTAAAATAACTCCAAAAAAAGGGAAAATCCCCAAAACATTTTTGGGGGACCCTTACTGAAACCGCGGCCGGGGGGGCCTTTTTTTTTTTTTTTTGAAGCGGCATCCCCTTTTTTTTTCTGCACCCCGGGGGTTGGGGTTCACCCAATTTCTGTACGGGGCCGCCTGAACCTGGCCACGGGAAAAACGTAACCGGGGTCTAGGGGTTGTCACGGTACAAATTGCGCCTCAAGGGGGCTAAAGGGGGGAGAGATGGGCCCTCTCCGGGTTTGGAGTTGGCCCCCCCTTTGCGCCCAAAAAAAGGGCCCCCTTTTGGTGGGGGGACCCCATAAATTTCCTGTCTTTTGCCACAAGGCCCTGCCGCACGACAGGTAAAAAATTTTGGGTCCCCCCAGCCCATTTTTCCCGGGTTTTTCCCTGGGAAACCTCCCCCCAAACCCGCATGGATTTTGGGGCCCCCTTTTTGGGGCCTTGTCTCCCGGGGTCCCTGTTTTTTGCCAAGCCTTCCTCAGCCGATTTTTCTCCCGGACGTGCCTGAGGATAGAATCGGGCAAAGAAGCCTGTGGCGCCCTCTTAGGACGGTGCCTCGGCGTCGAAGCTTCGAGCGACCCCTTGATGGCGGAAGTTATGAACTCCGCACCGCGATCGATTTCCGCTGCTGTTCGAAAGGTAGGGGTGGGTCCCAACCTCTCTCTCAACACATTCGTAAACCTGTTCCAGTCAGTGCGCTTTAGGTCGGGTTTTTCGGGGGGGTCTATGAAGGACACCGCGCGTCCCAGGTTCACGAGAACGGGGTTGTGATCCGAGTCTAGCTCAGCTAGAGACTTCAGCACTAACCGCCTTCTGATCCCTCTGGAGACAACGAAGTCTAGGACGTCCGGGAGATAGCCGGGATTGAAAGGGAAGTGGGTAGGGGTCGGAGGCCCAGCAGCCACCAGGCCGTGTAGATCTATGACGTCGCGGAGCAATCCGCCGCGAGCGCACATAATCCTAGAGCCCCATGAAGGGTGCTTAGCGTTGAAGTCACCACCGATTAAAACAGGCGTGGTACCTCGAAGCAGCACCTCCATGTCAGCCCTCGTGGCCTGGTCGAACCGGTGGTAGGGAGGGAAGTAGATGGAAATGAGACGCACTGGGCCAGTCGAGGTCACCAGTTGGATAGCCGTTGCTTCCATGTGTTGGAGGGGAGGAAGTGAGACGACGTGGTGGTCAAGGCCCCTTCGGACCAGAACCGCCGTCCCACCCCTTCCCACATCTCCCGCTCGGTCACTACGATGGCAGATAAACTCTGCTAACGAGAACCTCATTGAGGAGCGCAAGTGGGTTTCTCCCAGCAGCATTACATCGACACGATGCTTTGCCAAGAAACTTTCAAGCTCAGCCTTCTTCCCCGCACTCCGTTGGCGTTCCAGAGTGCGACCGTGAGCTCCTTCAGCACTGGTGGTCCTCTATTCGGGTGCACTGCCATGAGAGACCAGGTAGAGGATGATGTGCTCCATGACCAGGTGGCCACGGTTACTCCTCGGAGACTCCTGGACCTTCCTCAAGAGACTCGATGAAAAGTCCCATGGGTCCAGTCCCGGAATACCCTTGAGTAGCTCAATGCAATTTTTGAGCTTTGCAGCATCATCCTCGGGTGTGGGGGTTACAGGGGGGACAAGGGTGGGAGTTGGGAGTGGAAGGAAAGGGTTGGAAGGGTGTAGGATGGCAGTGTGGGTTGGGATAGGAGCGGTCTCGGGCGGGCCCTCGACCAAAGGGGTTGAACTGGATTCCACCGGTTCAGGTTTGGTGGCTTCGGCAGGTGCCTCAGCCTGGGGTGAAGGGGTATCTCTCTTTGACAGCACACTGGCGAATGATTGTACCAGTGGCTTTGGTGTTGGAGCTGGAGTCACTTTCGCCCTCCGTCCCGCAACGTGCCCCGAGGGCTTCTGGCCTTCACTTGGCCCATCCGTCCTCCCTTCTTGAGGCTTGGAGGCCCGCACATTCCCTGCCGCCCGCAAGGACTTGTACGTGGGACAGCCCCGCCACGCCGAGGAATGGGCTCCTGAGCTGTGCAGGCACTTCGGGGGAGATCGTCTCTCCTCCGGGCACCCGCCCCTCTCATGGTCACCACCACAGAAACCACACCTAGGGTTAGCGCGGCAATCCCTCCGCACATGACCAAACCGGAAAACAGTTCTTGCACTGAACCGGGCCGCCTGGAGACTTGTACTTCTCCACCCTGACGCGGAGCCCGCACAGGACTGATATGGAATACAGCCTTGCGGTGTGCTCCCCGGGCGTCAGAGAGTCAACGAAGTTCGGCAACCGCTGCCTTTCTCCGGTCTTCTGATCCCGCTTCCATTGGGAGAGCATCTGTGTGACGGATTTCACGGGGAAACCCATCTCCACTAGCTCCTCCTGGATGTCGTCAGGGTTTGTCCGTGTCAGGATTCCCTTCACCACAACCCTGACCAGTCGCTCCCGTCCAGCTCGTAGGACCAATGCTGGATCCCCAAGCTCGGCAAGAACTTCTGGAGGGCGCGGTAATCTTCCTCCGACCCGCACTGGAGGCGCACTCGGTCCCCTGGCTGCCTGACCGCCTCCACAGGCTCTCGAACCTTGGACCGGATGGCCCTCGCCAACTTTGAGTAGCCCTCCACATCACACAATATGATGGGAGGGATCTTCCCCTTCGCTTTGCCCGCCGGCCCAGAGCCACTAGTACCAGGCTGGGGTGAGACACGGCTTGCGTTGTTACCCGCAGGTTTCTGCCGCTTCCCACCTTTACCCAGCGCTGGCGCACCCTGGCCCGGGCCACCGCTGGCCTCGCTCTCATCACCAGAGCTGCCGCCTAAATGGTTAGGGTTGCCCCCAGCAGCTTCCTGGTGTTGCCGGCCTTCCCCCTTCGGCGGGGTCTTACGGTCCGAAATCCTTCAGACTCATCATCGGACCCTGGCTCGACTCATCGCGCATCAACGGGAGGTCTGGTCCTGAAGACAGTCCCTCCACGTCCACGGACTCACCCGAGCTGTCAACACGCGCGAAGCGTGCGACCCGGTCTTCCGAATCTGAAGAAAATTCAGCCGGGCGTTTCACACCTACCGACACCCCTTGGCGGGAGGTGCCGGAGTTGACGCGGGTTTTTGAGACCCTTGCGTTAGCGTTTGCGTCAGTGCCGCTTGCAGCGGTCTTTACTGGCGGAGGAGGGCTAGGCTCCCCCTGGTCAGGGCTTGCGTTGGCACCGTTAGGTTTCCACCCATCGTGCTGGCGGGAGCTCTCGCCATCCTCCCCGGTTTGCGGGCTGTCGGCCCTTAAAAGGGCCTCCAGCACTTTTTGGCCATCAGCGGCACGCTCACCTCCTGTAGTCGGAGGGGCCCCGCTGGGCTCGCCCGCATCGGCATTGCTGCCGACGCTTTGAAGGGGGCCAGCACTGTCCTTCAAGCCGAGGCCCGAGGGTGCAGTGCCGGAAGCCCCGGCGGATCTGCCAGCGGCACGCGCGCCTCCGGTAGCTGGAGGGGCCCCGCTGGCTTCACCTTGGCCACTTGCGCCCACCTCGCCGGTAGTTGGCGAGGTCACGCTGGCCGAGTTGTTGGCCCTGATAAGGGCCGAAATTTCACCCGAGGGTGAAACCGACTGGGTGTGGCTACCGGCACGCTCACCTCCAGTAATTTGAGGGGCCCCGCTACCTCCACCCGCTTGGCTGTGGACTGCGCCCAACTCCCCGGTAAATTGGGGGGTCACGCCAGCCTTGTTGGCCCTAGAAAGGGCCGATTTGTTGGCCCTAATAAGGGCCGATTTGTCACCCGGGGGCGACTCGAGCTTACCTCGGCCATCGGCACGCTCGACTCCGGGAATTGGAGCGGCCCCGCTGACTTCGGCAGTCACCTCAGGCTTGTTGCCCCTTGAAGGAGCAGCTGCCTCTAAAGCTCCCGCCTTTGGGCTTGTGGCGGACCACTTGCCACCCGGCACGAGCTCCTTCCTGACCGGAGGAGCCTTCAGTCCCCGCGAGCGGAGACTTCCAACCTCCCCAGAAAGGACGGGCAGCACAAGCCTGCCGTTGACGGTGGATCCCCCGCCGCTCGCCGTTAACTTCTTCTTGCCCGGGGTCGGTCGCTTCCCGGGCCCGGGGTTCTTCCTCGCCTCATCCGGCGGTCTTCTCCCGACCCCGACGCCAACACCTTTCTTCACCTTCAACGCAGGCTCCATCCGAAGACACGATCCGTAAAATAGCAAACGCCAAAGATGCTCAGAAAGCCAGGAACACGTAAGGGAGGCAGGACGACACCTTGCACTCCCATGTGGGAGGCACACAGACAGACAGACAAAAGGCATGCTCCGATGCTTCCAGAAGGGGAGCACGAGAGCAAGTTCCAACACGTACCGACCAATTGGTCACACCGTGTGGTTCGCAAAAATTTAAAAACGGGTTGTCGCGTTTCGCGAAGTTCTGAAACAAAGAAACAGAGATTACATAATATTAGTAATATTGGGGTAAAAAAAGGGGGTAAGAAATTGAGAAACCGACTAAGGGTTTTTTAGAGTTACGTGCGGAGACACTACTCTATGGGGGGCTGGGTGAGAGCCTCCCAAACCACTGTTGACACATCTCGCTTATCCGAGCAGGGCTTTGGGACGTCGATGGCACCCACCAGGGTCGATGACGTAGTTCCCAAGCCCCTGGATAAGAGGATTGGTGGCACCGGGAAGTCTAGCGTAGAAAGACTGCGCTAGTTTCCGGAAGTGGTCCTTGATGGTAGGCATATCCAGGTCACGATGAAGAGTCTCATTCCGGACATACCAAGGTGCGCCCACAATGATCCTCAGACATACGCTCTGGAACGCCTGCATCCTCCTCATATACGTGTCCGCCAGGTGACCCCAAGCGGGACACGCATAGTCGAGGATCGGCCTGAGCAGCTGCTTGTACAGCGTCAGACCGTTCCTTGTAGACAGGGCGCTACGCCTGTTAAGCAGTGGGCCTAGGACTCCCAGCCTTTGCCTCGCCTTGTTGAGTCTTTCGTTGCAGTGTCGTCTCCAGGTCAGTTTTGTGTCCAGCGTAAGTCCCAGGTACTTAACACTGTCCGCCCATCTGATCTGTTCTCCGAACAGCCGGAGTGGAGCTGGCCTGTAGTACTTTCTTTTCCATGTGAAGAGCATTGCAGTGCTCTTCTCCACGTTAATACTTGTTCTCCAGGTTGTCAGCCACCCCTCCAACTGCGTCAGGTGCGTCTGGAGTCGCCTCTCCACCAGCTGCCCTCGCCACGACTCCGCTACTAGAGCCGTGTCGTCCGCATACAGAGCCAACTCGGTGCCTGGGGATTTTGGAATGTCGTTCACATAGAGACTGAAGAGCAGCGGGCCCACCATGGAACCCTGCGGCACTCCAGCCCGGATGCTTCTGACTTGGGAGGTGGCGTTCCCAAAGGTAGTGGAAAAGGGGAGGCACACCAAGTAAATTCCATATTAAGTATCCTCGTCACAGACGGCTTAGAGAACATGAATTGTGGAGTTATCTAGGCACTAAAGATGATGGTTGGTGCGGCCTGTACACTTGCGTGGTAAAGATACAAGTGCCGACTGAATAGTGAGGCACAACAAACTATATTATGATTCTGCTAGGGAGAGCAGATAACAATGATCATCTGCAGATCACATGACTTGATGAATGGGTCCTTTACCAGTGGTCAATATCTCACTAACTTGACATATTACGTATGACGTATTTGTTTGGTATCATTTCTATTACCTCATAATCAGTGAAGATAACATTTTAATAGTAAATTCATTTTTATACTTTTCCAACAAGCAAAATATCATGTCAGGATTTGAAATAGATACTATCACTTGGCGGGTCCTGTTGGTAATTCTCTCTCTGGAACATTTTCTTAATCATCCCTATCACCTTATCATAATTAATATATATACATTTAGTCCAAAAGGGTGCGTGTAACTCATCTAGTTATGTTAGTGGAGGTCGGGGGTTTGAATCCCCCCTGAGGTATATTGTCACTAGTTCTCTCTAAATGGTTTCCCTCTCTCTCACTTTACGTAAAAGCTAGAACATTTCTACCTTACTTGTGGTCCATGTTAGTATGGTTAATACCTACATCCACGCATACAACCAATTATAGTAGGATTTTGTGGGGAGAGATAACGGTCCCTAAATAACTGTAAGGCTTAGCCCGCTTCAGTCACCGAATGGTTTTAAGCGTCACTCTAGTGTTTGTCTCGCTTGTTGAGGATGAGGAGAGCGTGGTTTGAACCCCAGCTGTGTGCACTGAGGGGGATTTTTCCACTCAATTGCATGTGCACTTCCTCACCCCTATCATATTAGCGTATAACCCGATTGGATATTAAGAGGCTATGCTATGTATTCATACGGATGGGCCCCACACATCAACATTTATCACCTACATATCACATGACTTGACGTATGAGTCTTTTACCAGCGGTCAGTACCTCACTGACATGACGTATGAATATATTTAAACTTGTTTGGTAGAGAGAACAAATACAAACTTATTTTTTTGCAATCAATATTGAGCATGACTTTATGTCGGAAGAACATGGGACAGAACTATAGTATGATTCTGGTAGGAAGAGCAGTTTAAAAATACACACTTTATGCTCAGTATCTATCAGATAATGGACTTGCCGTATGAATATATTTAATTTGTTTGGTAGGAAGAACAGTTTAGAATCGGTAGTAGGAACAGTTTAGAATATTCACACATAACTATCTGTCAATATCACAGCGGAACCAGTACTAGCTCGCATTTTTGTGTTTGAACATGTTTAGTATAATCACTACTGGAAAATAACAGAACATTTTTCACGAATGTGGAGTGGTATTGGCACACTACCGTCGAAGAGGGCCCGACGCCCAAGTCCGCACCCTGGGGCACACATTAAAAACTAATAATCACACATACAAAATCAGGAACGAACGGCGCGGGGGAAAGGGGGTCATGGGGTGCGGTGGCAACACTGTAATATTATTATTAGCACCGCGTCTTACTACCCGTTCGGGTTATACGCACAACACTGTTATAAGTTTGGGTTATTTATAACAGCCAATCACAGGCCAGAGCTATTTATAGGAGCCAATCAGCGTCTTGTGATAGGTGGGTCCACCATCTACTGACTCATTATGGTTGTAACTACGATGCAAATGAAGTTTTGGTAGAAAGTGTTCCAGCTAAGAGCTGGCACATTGTAGATGTGAGATCACCCAACAGACTCATTAGTGGCAGCAAAACCCTGCATGACTGCGGCAGACTCGTCTGACAAATGGACTAAAATTAAAAGTTCCTTTCTGTGAGAAGTGATAGGAGGACTGACTCCCATCAACCGGGACAGGTTCGCTTAGTCACTCTCCGTGAGAGGGTGAAATGATCCGGTTAACTAGCCAGTAATGGAACCCGGGACACAGCCGTTATCTGAGCCCCAAAAAGAAGACATTACCGAAGTGAAAATTGTTGCAGATAATTTAGACTCAGCTTAATGTTAATTTTATTAGAGTTGTGAATGGGCAGGGCGAGGGCAGGAGGGAGCCAAATACCCTGTAAAAGTTGAGTCAGGAAAGCGAGAACTTTTGATAGTATTTCGGTGAAGGTTGGTTTATGTGTTGGGTGTCCTCCATTATATTAAAGTTAAAAGTAGGACTGGTTAACTCGTTAAAATAGATGGCCTCATTAGCTTAAAACGAGAGGTCTTTAGTAACACTCTTATATGGTAGTTCCGTTTAACGTATTAAACTATTTGAACAAGTTTAAAGTTATAAACTACAGTCGGTGGTTCTTTTCATATCACTAAATATCACAAGCTATAAGAAGATACATTTCATATCACTACAGATCACAAGCTATAAGAACATACATTTCATATCATTACAGATCATAAGCTATAAGAAGATATATTTTATATCAATACATATCACAAGCTATAAGAAAATATATTTCTTATCACTACAGATCACAAGCTATAAGAAGATACATTTCATATCACTACAGATCACAAGCTATAAGAAGATGCATTTCATATCACTACATATCACAAGCTATAAGAAGATATATTTCTTATCACTACAGATCACAAGCTATAAGAAGATACATTTCATATCACTACAGATCACAAGCTATAAGAAGAAGCATTTCATATCACTAGAGATCACAATCTATAAGAAGATACATTTCATATCACTACAGATCACAAGCTATAAGAAGATATATTTCATATCACTACAGATCACAAGCTATAAGAAGATACATTTCTTATCACTACAGATCACAAGCTATAAGAAGATACATTTCATATCACTACAGATCACAAGCTATAAGAAGATACATTTAATATCACTACAGATCACAAGTTATAAGAATATACATTTCATATCACTACAGATCACGAGCTATAAGAAGATACATTTCATACCATTACAGATCACAAGCTATAAGAAGATAGATTTCATATCACTACATATAACAAGCTATAAGAAGATACATTTCATACCACTACAGATCACAAGCTATAAGAAGATACATTTCATATCACTACAGATCACAAGCTATAGTATGATTTTGGTAGGAAGAACAGTAAAAGTTAGTTACTAAAACCATTTTAATATATCCATACATCAAGTCATGTTAACTGAAGCTATCACTTATGATAGATATCATCAATACCTATAAAATAACATAAATAATAAAGTGAAATGTTATCAATGTTGGCTGCAAAGAAATATGCTTGAATTTTATCTAGTGTTCTTCCAATCAAAATCAGGGTATATAAGAAGATACATTTCTTATCACTACAGATCACAAGCTATAAGAAGATACATTTCATATCACTACAGATCACAAGCTATAAGAAGATACATTTCATATCACTACAGATCACAAGCTATAAGAAGATACATTTCATATCACTACAGATCACAATCTATAAGAAGATACATTTCATATCAATACAGATCACAAGCTATAAGAAGATACATTTCTTATCACTACAGATCACAAGCTATAAGAAGATATATTTCATATCACTACAGATCACAAGCTATAAGAAGATACATTTCTTATCACTACAGATCACAAGCTATAAGAAGATACATTTCATATCACTACAGATCACAAGCTATAAGAAGATACATTTCATACCACTACAGATCACAAGCTATAAGAAGATACATTTCTTATCACTACAGATCACAAGCTATAAGAAGATACATTTCTTATCAATACAGATCACAAGCTATAAGAAGATATATTTCATATCACTACAGATCACAATCTATAAGAAGATACATTTCATATCACTACAGATCACAAGCTATAAGAAGATATATTTCATATCACTACAGATCACAAGCTATAAGAAGATACATTTCATATCAATACAGATCACAAGCTATAAGAAGATACATTTCATACCACTATAGATCACAAGCTATAAGAAGATACATTTCTTATCAATACAGATCACAAGCTTTAAGAAGATATATTTCATATCACTACAGATCACAAGCTATAAGAAGATACATTTCATATCACTACAGATCACAAGCTATAAGAAGATACATTTCATACCACTACAGATCACAAGCTATAAGAAGATACATTTCTTATCAATACAGATCACAAGCTATAAGAAGATATATTTCATATCACTACAGATCACAAGCTATAAGAAGATACATTTCTTATCACTACAAATCACAAGCTATAAGAAGATACATTTCATATCACTACAGATCACAAGCTATAAGAAGATATATTTCATATCACTACAGATCACAAGCTATAAGAAGATACATTTCTTATCACTACAGATCACATGCTATAAGAAGATACATTTCATATCACTACAGATCACAAGCTATAAGAAGATACCTTTTTTTTAGCACAATACAATTATAAGATTATGTACTAACTACGCTAATGGTTTTAGGGATTAGGAAGGTTATATTTAAAGGAAGTGTACCCGCATTTGAGTGAAAGGGAGACTGGAATACCATTTTTGGAAAAACCACCCTCAATACACCCGACCAAGATTCGAACCTCAAGCTACTCGTCATCGGCAGTCTAGTCTTAACACGAGGGTAGCGCGTTAGACTATGCCACCATGGAAGCGGGTAAGAAGTTAAATTTGTTTTGTTTTCTTTAGTTATTAATCATTGTTAAAGAAATAGAATAATTTTTTCTGCCAAAATTTAGTATAGTAAGCCATGCGAATGGCAATATATTCAATAAAATAGTTGGAATGTGTTAATTAAAAATATTTTTATTAATCAATGGCTCAACACTGATTACTGTAAATTAAATATCTTCTAGCAAACATTCATTAGTCTTGTTACTATTTATATACTTTGATAGTTTAATTCACTGGTGCAGCCAAGGGGGAGAGTGTTTCAGGGTTGAACCCTCCCCCTCCACACCAGACCTCGCTACCCACCTTCCTCTTTCTCGTCCCTAAAGCTGATGAGCTCATCCATGGGGAACTCTGCAAATGAAGACAGACTTAATGAGCTTCATGTACATACATCCAGAGGTGTCAGTCATGAACACATGGGGAAAAATGACAGATCTGGAATTGGCTAGATCTGCCCCAGTTCTAGGCCTATCTGGCCCAGATATGGACCAGCTCTGGCCAGATATGATCTTTCCACACGGGGAGGATGAAGTTCTCAATGAACTTGTGGCATTTATTTGGGATATATGCTCCAAAAAAGGTTTAAAACAAGAAAACTCACCAAAGTGCCCCACTATTGCTGCGCCAACTTACTGTTTCCCATACACAAAAAAGACAACAACTTGCCTCTACCAAAATATTGATCAACTGAACGAGGAGAAATATTGGACTAGTAAAGTGTTCTATACCTCGAGGTGGGGTGTGTAAAGTGTGTGACGCGCCTGCGCAAATGGATTGTTATGCCAGAGTTAATTGTTCTACGTAAATTCTACCAGCTCCGCGTGTGTTAACCCTGATATTCTAACCCCTCCCTCTCGTCATTTTGTCGTGTTGACCGATGTTTTGTATTTACCCCTCTTCCCCCTCTATGAGCTTGTATAATCATATAAATACTGGTGTTGTTCAACATGGACGGTACTTCTTGACAGGGCTGTCCTCTAGGACACACCTTGGGTGTCCAGGAAATATTCGCAAGGTACAAAATCCCTTTTCGGCAGTTGTATATTAGAAATTCTTTTTCGTCGTATTCAACTTATAAATATGTCAAAACTTTGGACTTAGTCAATATGTCAAACATTTTGGACTTAGAATCTTTTTCGTCATATTCAACTTATAAATATGTCAAAACTTTGGACTTAGTCAATATGTCAAACATTTTGGACTTAGAATCTTTTTCGTCGTATTCAACTTATAAATATGTCAAAACTTTGGACTTAGTCAATATGTCAAACATATTGGATTTAGAATCTTTTTCGTCATATTCAACTTATAAATATGTCTAAAATTTGGACTTAGTAAATATGTCAAACATTTTGTACTTAGTGAATATGTCAAACATATTGGACTTAGAATCTTTCTCTTCGTATTTAACTTGTAATTATGTCTAACATTTTGGACTTAGTAAATATGTCAAACATATTGGACTTAGAATCTTTCTCTTCGTATTTAACTTGTAATTATGTCTAACATTTTGGACTTAGTAAATATGTCAAACATATTGGACTTAGAATCTTTCTCTTCGTATTTAACTTGTAATTATGTCTAACATTTTGGACTTAGTAAATATGTCAAACATATTGGACTTAGAATCTTTCTCTTCGTATTTAACTTGTAATGATGTCTAAAATTTGGACTTAGTAAATATGTCAAACATTTTGGACTTAGAATTTTTAACGTCACTATGAATGTTGTAGTCTATTCTGGACTTGTAATATTTTACCTAACCAGGAATCATATTTAACTGATAAATGTTTATTCTGCATCGCCAATATGGCGTCTATACCTGATTGTTTTGTAAGGAATATATTTATTTGCGCGGCGGATATAACAGAGATATCTGTGGGTAATTGTTTGTATCGAAAATGCCCATCAGGCAGTGGGAAGTTTTCGTATTGTAAATGTAAAGTTATAAGTATTTTGGTATGAACCCTTTTCTACTGAATGGCCCATACGGCAAAAGTCTTGTATTATCGTTACGTAAGTAGTATTTTTGTCTGCATAGCCAAATTTTGTATTGTAATATTGTCGTCATTTAACTCATTGGCCTTGCGGGCTTATAGAGTTCATTGTTCATTGTTATCAATTACGATATTGTGATCGTATGCTAATAGTTACATGAACTGTAAGCAATTCAAGATGTACAACCAAATCACGTATTTTCGATACTCTGTTCAAGTTTATTCTCGCCATCAATAAAACTACATATTTTTACCATTGACATATATTCTTCTAAATCAAGGTTTCCTGCTTTATCCTTCGCCTTTTCCTGTTATGAACATCAACATAATTGAGGTGTGAGTTCGTGGAGAATAAAAATAAATGGGCCTGTGGTTGGCCTGTTTACTTTTGTTTGTATCCTCACAGCCCCTCTGCAATTGTTGTATTTTTTTTATTGTCTGTTGTGCGCCAGCCTTATTCTTCGGGTAAGAGTAAGGGCAGCGGTACAAACTTTCTATGAAGTCAAGGAAAATTAACATAAGACAAGAGTGAATTATTTCAAAATTGATTTTGTGAGTTAAGAGTTAGTGCAAGTTTCTTATTTGAATTTTCTGATAATAGCTCATAAAATAATTTTATAAAACAAATTTCCAAAATACAATTTATTGAAACTTGCATGTTTGTATATTCTAAAAGTATGCATGAATAAAAACGTGTTCATAAAAATTTAATAGACATAATTACAGAATCATGGCCATTTTTATAAATTATAAATTATTTAGGATATTATTGTACTTCTTTTGATCGATTTGCATTTTGCAGTACTTAAATTTTCAAATTTTCCCGCGGGAAAAACCAATGGACCCCGCTTAGTTGGTCAGTGAAACTAAACACCCCCACAAACGAATCCTTGCTGCGCCAGTGGTTTAATTTGATATCATTTTTTAATATGTGTACATATTATCTCATTATTTAGAATTAGTCTAGTTTCTCAATATAACTAAAATATGTTTGATTGTTAATGTAAAGTAATAGTTCGTTGAAAACGTTGAATTGAAATGTCTATTAGTTGAAATTGTTGTTGACTTTACCGAGGGAAGATAGTCAACCATCCTTAAATGGTTTAGGCATTTATTTAGTTAAATCACAGGGATCCTTATTGACCACCGCTCAAGTTAAGTAAATATTCCCTATTTGATTATTTAAATATATTGTATATAAGGCAGGGACCTCGCAAAAACAAAACAGGAGATGACAAGATACTAAGCCTTGGCCAGTTTATTTAAAAATATAACAAGATGTAAAATATAAAAATATATATATATATGACATAATATTTAGAATTTAAGCTTGGCGCATTCTTACTAGCTCTGGTCATCAAAACATAGATACTCCTGATTAACTAGTCAAAACAATATATCATGACAACTACTTAAAGTACTATACTTAGTTCTCCTAAACTAGCATACCCTACGTTTGTTAACCCACAGAATTTAATATATAAACATATTGAAAGTTACTTCAAATAAATTTCTAATCAAAACAATGTAGCACGACAAATATTTAAATTACTGAGCTTAGTTTCCCAAAACCTACTTTGTTTAACCTGCGGAATTAGATATATAAACATATTGAAAGTAAATTGTCCTAAATTTCTAATCATAACAATATAATATGACAAATATCTAAGCAACTAAATTTAGTTCTCCAAAACCTATTTTGGTTAACCTGCGAAATTAGGTATATAAACATATTGAAAGTTAATTGTAATAAACTTCTAATCAAAACATCATAGTATAACAAGTATCTAATGTGCTAAATTTAGTTCTCCAAAACCTACTTTGGTTAACCTGCGAAATAAGATATACAAACATATTGGAAGTTAATTGTAATAAACTTCTACTCAAAACATCATAGTACAACAAGTATCCAAAGTACTACATTTAGTTCTGCTAAACTGTTCACATACTGGAGAATCAATTTATAACCTACAGTCTACCATTTAACGATGCAATATCTCTAACTAGCTCGCCATCATTATGTCAACTTACATTGTTGGGAGTATTAGTTCCTCTAACGGCTAGTGGCATCAAAGAGTGATTTTTCCCATGTCAAACACTCGCCTTTATTCATTTGAATTCAGAGGGGAAAAAAAGGGGGGTTGGAATGAATAGCCATAATTCGATATCATATTGTCCAATCGGCGACTAGAAGACCTCATCGGCCCCTGCGCAGAACGCAATGAAGTCTTGGTCTTGGATTACGGGGGGGGGGGGGGGGGGGGGGGGGGGGGGGGGTGACGAGTACACGACGATTGAGAGCTAGCCAAGTTTATCAGATCGCGCACGCGCTTTATTCACTGCCATCTATCTTGATGATGAAACAACAGGTTGTTCTTCCAGGACGTTAGATAGAGTTTGTTTTGTTGTGTGAGTGGATCGTACTGGTCGAAAAAGCTCGCCTTCGGCCTCGAATGTGTTCTCCGACAGGGCAGTAAAACAGGGTGAGTAGCCAGGCGAACTAAGTGGTGGCGGTGTAGTATGCGACCACGGTACAATAGGGCTGAGTGATATCGTGGCAGGAAAGTCTTCTTCTATGAAACAAAGATAGCTGGCCTGCTCTTTTGTTGGTAGCAGAGACTGATTATCAGTTACTTATAGACCGTGTTTCCAACAATGTAGAGGAGCTTCCTCTCACCCCACACTAGTCTTGGTACACTAACTGACATCAAGTTATCACAATGTAGAGGAGCTTCCTCTCACCCCACACCAGTCTATGGTACACTCACTGACATCAAGTTATAACAATGTAGAGGAGCTTCCTCTCACCCCACACCAGTCTGTGGTACACTCACTGACATCAAGTTATAACAATGTAGAGGAGCTTCATCTCACCCCACACCAGTCTATGGTACACTCACTGACATCAAGTTATAACAATGTAGAGGAGCTTCCTCTCATCCCACACCAGTCTATGGTACACTCACTGACATCAAGTTATAACAATGTAGAGGAGCTTCCTCTCATCCCACACCAGTCTGTGGTACACTCACTGACATCAAGTTATAACAATGTAGAGGAGCTTCCTCTCACCCCACACAGTCTTGGTACACTCACTGACATCAAGTTATAACAATGTAGAGGAGCTTCCTCTCATCCCACACCAGTCTGTGGTACACTCACTGACATCAAGTTATAACAATGTAGAGGAGCTTCATCTCACCCCACACCAGTCTATGGTACACTCACTGACATCAAGTTATAACAATGTAGAGGAGCTTCCTCTCATCCCACACCAGTCTGTGGTACACTCACTGACATCAAGTTATAACAATGTAGAGGAGCTTCCTCTCATCCCACACCAGTCTGTGGTACACTCACTGACATCAAGTTATAACAATGTAAGGAGCTTCCTCTCATCCCACACTAGTCTGGGTACACTCATGACATCAAGTTATAACAATGTAGAGGAGCTTCCTCTCCACCCACACTAGTCTCTGATACACTCACTGACATCAAGTTTATAACAATGTAGAGGAGCTTCCTCTCACCCCACACTAGTCTTGGTACACTCACTGACATCAAGTTATAACAATGTAGAGGAGCTTCCTCTCACCCACACCAGTCTGTGGTACACTCACTGACATCAAGTTATAACAATGTAGAGGAGCTTCCTCTCACCCCACACCAGTCTGTGGTACACTCACTGACATCAAGTTATAACAATGTAGAGGAGCTTCCTCTCATCCCACACAGTCTGTGGTACACTCACTGACATCAAGTTATAACAATGTAGAGGAGCTTCCTCTCACCCACACCAGTCTGTGGTACACTCACTGACATCAAGTTATAACAATGTAGAGGAGCTTCCTCTCACCCCACACCAGTCTGTGGTACACTCACTGACATCAAGTTATAACAATGTAGAGGAGCTTCCTCTCATCCCACACCAGTCTGTGGTACACTCACTGACATCAATTATAACAATGTAGAGGAGCTTCATCTCACCCCACACAGTCTATGGTACACTCACTGACATCAAGTTATAACAATGTAGAGGAGCTTCCTCTCACCCACACCTAGTCTTGATACACTCACTGACATCAAGTTATAACAATGTAGAGGAGCTTCCTCTCATCCCACACCAGTCTGTGGTACACTCACTGACATCAAGTTATAACAATGTAGAGGAGCTTCATCTCCCCCACACCAGTCTATGGTACACTCACTGACATCAAGTTATAACAATGTAGAGGAGCTTCCTCTCATCCCACACCAGTCTGTGGTACACTCACTGACATCAAGTTATAACAATGTAGAGGAGCTTCCCTCTCATCCCACACCAGTCTGTGGTACACTCACTGACATCAAGTTATAACAATGTAAGGAGCTTCCTCTCACCCCACACTAGTCTCTGGTACACTCACTGACATCAAGTTTATAACAATGTAGAGGAGCTTCCTCTCCCCTCACAGTCTCTGATACACTCACTGACATCAAGTTATAACAATGTAGAGGAGCTTCCTCTCACCCCACACCAGTCTGTGGTACACTCACTGACATCAAGTTATAACAATGTAGAGGAGCTTCATCTCACCCACACCAGTCTGTGGTACACTCACTGACATCAAGTTATAACAATGTAGAGGAGCTTCATCTCACCCCACACCAGTCTATGGTACACTCACTGACATCAAGTTATAACAATGTAGAGGAGCTTCCTCTCATCCCACACCAGTCTGTGGTACACTCACTGACATCAAGTTATAACAATGTAGAGGAGCTTCCTCTCATCCCACACCAGTCTGTGGTACACTCACTGACATCAAGTTATAACAATGTAAAGGAGCTTCCTCTCACCCACACTAGTCTCTGGTACACTCACTGACATCAAGTTATAACAATGTAGAGGAGCTTCCTCTCACCCCTCACTAGTCTCTGATACACTCACTGACATCAAGTTATAACAATGTAGAGGAGCTTCCTCTCACCCCACACCAGTCTGTGGTACACTCACTGACATCAAGTTATAACAATGTAGAGGAGCTTCATCTCACCCCACACCAGTCTGTGGTACACTCACTGACATCAAGTTATAACAATGTAGAGGAGCTTCCTCTCATCCCACACCAGTCTGTGGTACACTCACTGACATCAAGTTATAACAATGTAGAGGAGCTTCCTCTCATCCCACACCAGTCTGTAGTACACTCACTGACATCAAGTTATAACAATGTAGAGGAGCTTCCTCTCATCCCACACCAGTCTGTGGTACACTCACTGACATCAAGTTACAACAATGTAAAGGAGCTTCCTCTCATCCCACACTGTTTGTGGTACACTCACTGACATCAAGTTATAACAATGTAGAGGAGCTTCCTCTCACCCACACCAGTCTGTAGTACACTCACTGACATCAAGTTACAACAATGTAAAGGAGCTTCCTCTCATCCCACACCTGTTTGTGGTACACTCACTGACATCAAGTTATAACAATGTAGAGGAGCTTCCTCTCATCCCACACCAGTCTGTAGTACACTCACTGACATCAAGTTACAACAATGTAAAGGAGCTTCCTCTCATCCCACACCTGTTTGTGGTACACTCACTGACATCAAGTTATAACAATGTAGAGGAGCTTCCTCTCATTCCCACACCAGTCTATGGTACACTCACTGACATCAAGTTATAACAATGTAGAGGAGCTTCCTCTCACCCACACCAGTCTGTGGTACACTCACTGACATCAAGTTATAACAATGTAGAGGAGCTTCCTCTCACCCACAGCAGTCTATGGTACACTCACTGACATCAAGTTATAACAATGTAGAGGAGCTTCCTCTCACCCCACACTAGTCTCTGGTACACTCACTGACATCAAGTTATAACAATGTAGAGGAGCTTCCTCTCACCCCACACCAGTCTATGGTACACTCACTGACATCAAGTTATAACAATGTAGAGGAGCTTCCTCTCACCCACACTAGTCTCTGATACACTCACTGACATCAAGTTATAACAATGTAGAGGAGCTTCCTCTCACCCCACACTAGTCTCTGATACACTCACTGACATCAAGTTATAACAATGTAGAGGAGCTTCCTCTCACCCCACACTAGTCTCTGATACACTCACTGACATCAAGTTATAACAATGTAGAGGAGCTTCCTCTCACCCCACACTAGTCTCTGATACACTCACTGACATCAAGTTATAACAATGTAGAGGAGCTTCCTCTCACCCCACACTAGTCTCTGATACACTCACTGACATCAAGTTATAACAATGTAGAGGAGCTTCCTCTCACCCCACACCAGTCTATGGTACACTCACTGACATCAAGTTATAACAATGTAGAGGAGCTTCCTCTCACCCCACACTAGTCTATGGTACACTCACTGACATAAAGTTATAACCTCACACGTGTCAAGTGATACTCTCTTGCTGTATGACCCTAAGTTGGTAGGGTGTTTACTTACTGATTCAGGTAAACAGGGTGTCCAACATAGATCATCTCAACAAAGAATCAGCAAATACAGCGGATG
This sequence comes from Timema cristinae, assembly GCA_039000515.1. Taxonomy (NCBI): domain Eukaryota; kingdom Metazoa; phylum Arthropoda; class Insecta; order Phasmatodea; family Timematidae; genus Timema; species Timema cristinae. Next base: position 20,477 of record JBCFYV010001019.1, on the reverse strand, counting down.
ATGGGGGATTGAGGTTCGAATCTTGGTTGGGTGGGGTTTATTCCAAAATGGTTTTTCACTCTACCTCCACGCAAATATGGCTACACTTCCTATAAATATAGCCTGTCACATCCCTAAAATCACTATCATAATTAGTACATAAATGTATAACCCAAACGGGTAGTAAGACGCGGTGCTAAGAAAAAAAAAGTGTTTGTTATACTTAATTTCGAGGTCCGCAGCCGATTTTTGTAAATCAACACCGCTCATCGATTCTAAAGAAGCAAAAACAACTAGAAGCACCTAATGACCAACACTTTTTTTTTTGTATGAATAAACAGATTTAAAAAAAAGCTATCAGAAAGTTTGCGTTTGTGTCACGCAAAGTATTGTAAGAATACAACTATATTATGATTGATTCTTACAAGCAGATCAGTGTGGCGCAGAGCGAAAACCACTGAAACTATGCTGCCTCTGATTGAGCCAAATTGACAGCGCTGAAACCTTGTGATTGTCCTAACACTCACCACCATGTTTCTATTCTTCTCTGGTTCATCTGTGAGTCTAGACATCCGGTTCAAACAATAACTGACACAAACAATGTTTTTTATTACTGACTGTTCTAACATTCAATTCAATCCAATTGAAGCAAATAATTAAATTTAAATATCAAACCGGTGAGGACGCTATTCATGACCAAGGTTAATTTTAATATTTGTTCACTGGAATTTATTTCCCTTTTAGCTTTGTGAACTATAGAAAAAAAAGGTGCGTAAACTTGTATTAGGCAAAACAAAAGAGACTAAATTGTTTATTTGAATTTTTTAAATGTTTAGTAGTGGTAAAAACCAAATTAGTTTTTAAAATGGTCATTTTTTTTAATATGAGATCGTTTGAGTGCTAATATTATATTGGATCATCTCTAAAGACCTCCAATTTTTCTCAAAAGGAGAAGCGTACTTAAGCAAACTTGAATGCTTGGACACCTAAAAGAAAGGTTCTTGCCCAAACCAGTGGCAAAAAAGAGTTCTATTTATTGATCAAGTTTCGTTTCTGAAATGTCGCATTTGAATTAACGCACCAAGATTTATAATTTATTGTTGCAAACATATAACACGAGGAGTTCCTTTGGAAACAGGAATTTAAAAACAAATACTTTTACCTTTACTTAGTTGGCCATGTGTACCATAGAGGCTATGGTTCTTTAGAGCCTCGTTCTCACTTTCCTGTCGACAGTGGTAATCCCATCTACATCCAGTACCCTACGAACACAACATCTCGTTTATCACAATTACACATTTTAAACTAATTTTTTAAATATATTAAACAAAATTTAAATTTTAAAATCAAATTATTTGTAAATTAACTACCCTAGAATTATTTTCATTTGTTAACATAATAACGTATTATTTTAATGAAAATCCATTTACAGATTCCCATTTTGATCACTATCTTCAAGATCATTTAAAAAAAATATCTAATTTTCCATGTACTATCGTAAATAAACACTAAATTACCCTCAATAATAATATATATATTTACTAAAATAAATTATAGTAAATATATATTATTATTGATAGTGTAAAATGGTTCCCAAATACCAATTTTGAACCAAATCACTAAAGTCATTTTTTAAAATATTCAAATTGAAAAAACCCCGTCATCAGTAAACTACCAATAAATGAGATTTTATCCCCCCAAAAATTATACCCCGCTAATTTTCATTCCATAAAATTTCCAGGTGTACAATTTGAATAAAATTGTTATAGCTCTTTTCGAAATATTAAGATTTTTCAAAAATTTCTCTTCATCAAGCTAATCTTCAACCAAATTTTGCCCAAAACCAATTATATAGTTCTGTTTGTCAAGACAATTACATCTTAGCTATGCATTTTAATCAATGTCTTTAGAGCCATTTTCGAAAAATTTGGAAGCCAAAAAATCACTCATTTGTAAACTACCCTTAAAAGAAGGGATAAGTTAAAAAAAAAAAACTTATTTTGTTGTATATTCCTATAATGCCATTTTAGAAAACATTATAAACAAGTTTAAAGTAAGAAGTGGATTTGATTTAAAATTTAAGACTTTAAATACTTAGATATTAAGTCTGAGCAAACTCCATCACACCATTTTGGATCTATGAACGGAGACCTACAGACAGACAGACAGACAGACAGACAGACAGACATGGGGACAGACAAATAAAAACAAACAAACACAGGGACAGACAAACAGACACGGGACAGACAAACAAACTGATATGGGGACAGACGGATAAAACCGATATGGAGACAGACATACATCAAACAAACAGACATGGGGGACAGACAGACAGGCAAACTGATATAGGGACAGACAGATAGATAAACCGATATGAGGAAGAATGACTAACCGATATGGGGAAAGATATACATACACACAGATATGGGGACAGACATCAGACAAACCGATACTTGCAATCTCCTTTATATCACCAATAACGCAGAGGGAGCAAAATAAGACATGTAAGAAATAAAAAGGACATAATACAAACAATTGTAGTGAGTCAAAAGAGAAACAATAGTGTGAAGCCTCAGAGACACGCTACTCACCAGGTTGCGGAATAGGGCCCAACAACGGCCTTCCTCAATTTTAGTTATTTTAAACTCTTCAAATTAGTCACAAAAGTAATTCAAACCTATTTTTTCTCCTTTCTGGATCTTTTATTTAGTGCCCATACATGATCGCTTACGGAAACAAAAGATTCAGGAATGAACTTAATTATACAAGATGCAGGCGTTATTTCCTCTGAACCAATGAGATCTTCCACCATTCGTAATAACTAATAATGGATCTGCAGTCACCCAGAAATGTGTTGGTTAGACAATTTAAAACCAGAAAACCTCCAATCCAGTCAAATTTCTCTAGCTGAAGACACAAGCAAGACATTTCTTCTCGTAGGTGCTGTACCTCCTTTCGGCATCGGTGAGCGTTCGACTATCAAGTGCCACAGGTCAAACGTCCTCTGACGTCCTCTGGGAAAATACAGCACCCAGAGACACAGAAGAACCATTCACGTGAAGGAGAAAGGGAATCGAAAAATCAGGCAAAATCAATACCTCGGGGTAGACACGCTTTCTTTTCAAAATATCAAAAGCACGAGCCTGTTCCTAACCCCAATGAAAAACAACAACCTTCTTTTTAAAGGAGTTAAAAGGTGTGGCAATTTCAGAGAAAGGGGGATGAATTTGGCGTAGTACGCACACATTCCTATGAATCGCATTACGCCCTTGAGGCTCTTGGGCGGAGATAGTCAACAATGGGACTTATACGCTCAGGATAAATGAGATAGTTTCCTGAAGAAATCACATACCCTAAGTATTTGAATGATGGTTAGCCCCCCTAACTTTATCAGGATTAACAGTTAAGTCAACGCTACGCAATCAACTCAAGACATTCTTTAAGTGTCCTTATGGTCTTCCATAGACTATCGATAATAGTTAAAATAAACTTATTATCATACTGAACTAATATTATTAATAGTTTCAGACTATCGGTGAAGGGAGGGAGAGAGAGGGGCTATGGGGTTCAATCTCCCTCCTCTCCCAGAAATTTTTCGATTTTTTTTTAAATTTGAAGCTTAAGATGGCCTTGTATCTAACTCCAAATAAATAATATAGAAGCATTTACTTTTCAAAAATTTGTCAGGGATGAACCAATCCAAATAGTTTCTAGAGGATTTTTTTTTAAATTCAGGGGAATATCACTCTAAATGATATCTAGAGGTATCCAATTAAAAAAGCCCTTCCTTATAGCTTATACTATCTATAAGAATATAATATTTAAAAAAATCACAGCAAGGATCATTTCAATTAGTTTCTAAAAGCATTAAAATTTTCAATGTGTCTTGGGAAGTTCACTTTCAATAGCTTCTAAAGGCATTTAATTTAAAAAAAAAAATCCAGTTGAGGACAATTCCAAATATCTTATAAGGCCATACAATTAAAAAACCGCATGGGGAAAACCACTTCAGTTAGGTTCTAGATGCATTTTATTTTCGAAAAATAACTTAAGCTAGACACTCTCTAAATAGCTTATGGGGGCATCGAACTATAAATATATCTGAAAGATGACTACTTTAAAATCTTCTAGGTAAACTAATAATCTTGTTGACACTACTTAAAATAACTTTTAGAAGCATCTGGTTTTCACCTCAAGTACCCCACATGGCGGCCTGAGGGGCCGGTTCGACCCTAAGTGGTGAAGACACCAGACAGTGATTTTGCTAGATCTCCTTAGAGTAGTTGGTTATCGAATAGACTCGTTGGTTATCGAATGCCAATCCCCAAGTTAGTATAGGACTTGCAGGTTTGAGTCTATACAATAAGAGAACAAGGCCCAAGGTCGCACGCGCTGGCTCAATACATGATGTAACATAATGCCAGGAAATGCATGAACATCTTACTAGAAGCAACTTATAAAACAGGGCATTACAATAGGATATATATTAAAATTCCGATTGAGTTATGTAAAGATTGTCCTCATTAATGGAGATGAAAAGATGAACTTTCAATATCTCCTTTGTGAGTAACTTAGCAGTTGATAACTTTTGCTACCTTTACCACGCAAGACTATACTTATTTTTGTAGGCCAATAAAAAAGAAGCAAACACAGGAGGAAAATTTCCACCAGTAAAAATAAAATCTGTCCTGAATAGGAACGGACTCACTATTTACGTTTCTGCTGTAGTCAGGCGAATTTCCAAATGTTTCCAAACCCCACGCCTGTACTCTGTCGCGGTACGATCCTTATAACATATGTTTATTTATTTATCGACTAATTTTCTCAATACGATATATATATATATATATATAAATTGACTTAGTTTAGTAAGTTACACATTGATTATTTTTATCACATTTAATACATTGTATTTTAATAAATTAGCTAATACAGAAATTGCCATAGTTGCCCACGCGTTCTTTTACACGTAAAATCTCAATAAGAACCCTGAGCTAGCAGTTCAGGGAACAAAACCAACCAATTAGATGGCTTTAATTTAAATTGGTCACTGAGAGCTGCTGAGCTCTAGCGAGCAAAAGCAAATACTACTTTTAGAAGTTAAGAAAACTCTCAGGCTGGCTAGTGAAATATTTTGCTCTCTTTTTCAAACCAATCCTGCAAAGTTTGACCTTGAAATATTGCGAGGGCTGGAAATAAGCAAACTAAATGTCCATGAACAGTTAGTAGCTGCACGTGTGCGGAAGTATATTACCGACATTACAGTCACTGACTAATAAAATCTACAACCTAAATTTAAATAATCCAGAAAGCATGACAACATAACAGGATCATTACAACTCCCGTAGAATTAGGTATTATTTCGGAGAATGTAAAAATAAAAAAAATCTTTAAAATAACTTTGTCCAGCTTTACTTTTGTCCCCAACTTAATAAAAAAAAGAATATCTTTAAAGATGTTGGAATTGTCTAGGAAAGAAATGGATACAAAAATTAGGATGTTCTCTCACTCCCATGTCTCTAAGAAGAAGAATGAAGACTACCCCCCTCTATGGTTACCTATCCCCAAAACCCACTGGAAACATCCCTAAACATCTCCCCTAAAGGTGGCAAGTTTTCCGCCCAAAAGTTTACCCTACAAATTTTAGGCCTAGAAAAACTACAACTAAAACATGGTAAGAAGTTTAAAATTATTAGAAATATTTCCCATTATAAAATACTATAAAATAAATCATAACGTTTTAGACGGTACCCGGTGGGCCGCCAATACTACGAATCTACCTCCAATTATTTTATTACTATTGTTACAACTAGAAATTTTGCAATCCATCGGAAGGTCGGAAATGCCTTATTTTCCATTTCCCTCTTCCCGGCAGCGTGAACCCGTATTCCGTAAGCGGGTAAACGAAGCGCGCTCACACATGCTATAAAGTGGCGTCCTTGAAAATCTCTAAGATAAAAATAAGAAAATAAAATCTTGGAAAGTGAATAAATAAATAAATTATGACTAACACTTGAGAATATTAAATAAACCAAAATTAAAGTATATAATTTTAAATCTTGAGTGGTTTTAAAAGTTATTTGTAGGTCAGGAAGGGCGTCAATCGATTCATTGCATCTATCGTTTCATCGCACTAGCACTTGTATCGACTTATCGCACACAACCACAGGTAAAACACATTTATTGAGTTTTGAGTAAACAATTTATTTTCAATAATTAGTTTGGTAACTTCAATTTATACGTTCACATCTAATGCTTACACACTATTAGCTGGTATGGCGTTTGGGATCAGTTCTCTGATTGGATGAATTTATCCAAGTGACCATGCCCCTTCACTCTTTGATTGGCTGTTAGCTTTCCCCCTCCCCCTCCTCCCTAACACCTTCCCCTCCCCCTGTACCCTTTATGGTGTTCCAAACATGTTGGTTCTTGTCCAAACTTGTTTGTTTTTGTCCACATTGTTTTTTATGTGTGCTCAATGGTTTTGTTTATGGGTTTTTTATATGTGCTCATTGCTTTTTATATGTTTGGGACGGGTGTTGGAGCTTAGTTTTTATTTATTTATTTGTGTAGGAGTTTATTGGCATGTAGTCCACGACATCGTGCACGGGAACACTCAGCATGAACCTCTCCTTATGGCAGTGTAGCGTAGAATGCGACCACTGACCAGCTGGCAGCTGCTCGCCTTCCTTTCACTTCCCCAAGGGAGGTAACACGAACCTTTCCCGACGACCGATTAGTGTATATTGTGAGAAATGGTTCCCGGCCGTGAGACCTCTTTCATTTTCTCTCACTCCCCCCTCCATCAAGTCATGTGTTGAAACCCCTCCCTAACGCTTATGTGGTAATAGGTTTTCCCGGTGTCACAACCCCTCCTCCACCCCTATGTGGTAATGGGTTTTTCCCGGTGATGTCGCAAATAGTCATCGCAATGTCGCAACCCCTATAAGAGGACCCTCCTTTGCAGAACTAAACCACAATAGAAGGTCCAAATGAATAACATAAAAAAGGCAGAAAAAAAGGGCAATAGGAGTGAGTAGTTGGAGTTCTTGTTTTGAATGTCTGAGTATAAACATTCGAAACTCAGAGCACGCAACTCACACCGGTTGCGGGAATGATATGTTGACGGCCAACCTCAAAGAATACTATATATATATATATATATATATATATATATATATTACGCACAAAGAAAAAGATAAGAAAACACTCATATGACTTAAGGGTGATATTTCTATTCCTAACATTAAAGAAAACTTGAAGTTGCAATGTTGGTATTTATTCATAAATAACATAATTACATATATAAGTAAAAGAATATAAACAAGTTTGAACAATATATAGAGATATTAATAAATCATAATGATAGTTGAGTTGGCAAACCAATAGTATACTTTAAGATTTAGAATAATTAGTGTAAAAAAGAAAATTAAATCAATGTTAAATTCAGTTTTACACTCAAAACAGCTGCATCAGAAAAGAACAATAATAATTAGATCATTTCTTTACGCACTGAACAAACTAGTAAAGTTACGTGACCCTCGTAAACAAATATCAATTACAAAATCTATATTCATTATTTACAAAGGCGAGTTCTCAAACCTCCCTCATCTTTTCTAAATCCTCTATACACATTTCCATTATACATAAAACCCTAGCTAAATTGCACAATCATAATAAGGTCTTTAGATATTCTCAAGAATAAATTTTAAACTACAAGTAGAACCTGTTTTGTTATATTTATAGATGATAAGACCAAGATTGGCTGCAAAATATCAATATTAGCCCTCATTATAAATTTTCTTTCATCTCACAATCAGATCGGAAGTTATATCCTCAAACTAATCGATCTTCGCAAAAATAACCTAAGTATCGACATCTTCAATAGTAAATTAAGTATCGATATCCACAAAAATAAATCAAGTATCGATATCTATATAATAATCGACTTTTTTCTTACGTGACAAAATTCAACATCGATCTAAGGTCTACATGCATTATACATTTCCTTTCGCCAAATTAATAACATATTTACGAAACAAGAATTTTGAAAAGTTAAATATAAGAAATAAGTAATCAATAATGACGAAGTTATAGTAAGCCGAAAGAGAAATTTGTTCTTACATTTTAACTATCTGAAGACTTAGATTCTTATTCCTCCATGGAAGCCTTAACTTCTTATTCCTCCATTTAAGATAAACCCAAGAGTGCCAACAAGCTTCCTCACCGGCACTTTATATACAAGAAAACCCAGAGAACATTGGAGAACAGGATACATGGTGGGGGAATACATGTGGATCACCAAGGGGGGGAATGCGCGTTGGCAAAAATAACTTCTACTATACACTACAAACAACTGTAACCTTCTAGATTATAGTAGAACAACCTCTCTTCACAGCTTAAGCTCTTTGGAACGCCTTTAGTTGTGTGGCTCACTCTAGTGAGCGCCGTTCGAACCTTGATGGCAATGGCTAGTCTATCTCGTGGCACGGCTATGCTCGTGTAACATTACGTGGTATAGTGTTACAACTGGACCCCGCCCCATACTGACGTAGACAAATGTAGCAATTATTGCTCCAAGTCAACAGAATGGGGCCAGTCAAACATAAACATCACTTACCCTATATCACCAATCTGGAGAAGCACCTCGCGCAACAAACATCCGACTACACAAACCACACGCAAGCAACTGCCAACATGGAGCCTAGTGCCGCATCTCGCCGCTAGAGACCACCACCACTACCATGATCAATCCACCCAACTTCAAAGAAACGAAAAGACGAGAAGAAGTTGGTAACTGCCAGGCTTTGCCAGAATAATATGGAATGTTCTTCTGCCGGCGCGCCCCCTTCCTTTGTGCCTATCTTGTTCGACGAGTGAGCCATATAAAAGACCATCCGTCAAGGAAGACGTCACTCTTGGACTTGGCTGGGACCATGTAGGACTAAGCGTCGGCATAACGGACATATTAAGATAATGTAAGAATAAATCCAGTTTCAGCTTAAATGTATTAGAACTAGTCAAAATTCTTTTTAGATCTTTTTTTCATCAAATTTAATTATAAAGTATTTGCATAAATCTTCGTCTTTGATTTACTTTATAATGAGAGTATTGTTAAGTCAGACATTTTCTGTGTTATTGATACTAGGCATTATGCGCGAACTTTATACTCAACAAATTAACTTTAATTGTTTCTCTGTAGTATTTTGGTTAGATGAGTGTAGTAAATATGAAAATAGGAGAGTGGGGTGGATCAGAACTTATCAATATTACCCATAAGGCTTGACAGTCATACATTTCAAAATTAACTTTATTTCGTCTCAAATGCAAATGATGTTGCATTTTGGGTTTGGCAAACATTAAGGTGGGAAAGTGGTTTAAATATGATGCCGAGATTTTCTGTATTAGTAGAATGGAGTATTGCACTGGAGTATTGTATATATTAACTTAAATTTATATTTTTTACTAGTTTCGCGAATGTAACTTTTATGATAGCGTTGTTAATATCTTTTGTGTCAAAATAAAAAAAAACTTAAAGGGGTAATGTTAGGAAATATCCTCGATATTTATAATAGTACTATAATCCTTGTTTTTGACATAGGCGAAGGTTATTTTGAGTTCTGCAAGTAGGTTATTAGCGTTAAAGTTAAATGGTATTGACATTAGGTATATTTGATGGAACTAAAACTTTTATTAACATGTTGCATTTTCGCAATAGGTACATAAATGTGTTAGTTAGGAGAGATCATATACTGTATTAAGTATGATCATATTCAAGTCTATTAATGTTATGCATTAATATTTATACTTATGTAGTTTTGGTAGGGTACATAATAATATATAACGTAATCATTGGAAGTAAAAGAGGAAATGTTTATGGAACAATGTTTTTATTGGATAGTATATATTTATGTTGATAATGCTTGGTCACTCATGAATATTATATAGATATATAACGAACTATTGAATGCTCTTCAAATAATATGCTGGTTATTTAATAAATTTTGGCATAAATGAAATCTTAAAGATTCTAAGACTTGAATTTATTCTATTACATAATTACGCCATATTATCCCTATATCTAGAAAAGGTGCGAGGGATTAGCCTTCAACCTTTTTATATATTAATATGTTAGGCAACCTGTGAAGGTGGACCGTAGTTTCCCGCTACTCACAAGAGTGAGTTGCGTGCGCTGGGGACATGTTAAATGTCCAGGGGGAATGCCAGGCCTCCACCGTGGTTCGGATTCCACGTTAAACTGTAGGTCCTTCATTTAATCTCACAATCACCCTACCATTACACATTAGCGCAAGTGCGTATAACCCGAACGGGTAGTAAGACGCGGGGCTAATAATAATAATAAATGTCCAGCACTATATAACTCACAATTTTAGGATATTCACTCTACGCGCTCCTCTCTATTTTATTTTATTTTTTCTTTAACTGTAGATTTTGTTTATATTTATGTATTGAATCCCTCTATTTTTAGAGCTTGGATTACATATGTATCGAAACAGAGCGTACTACCCGCTCCTATGAATTCAACTCAATTAGGATCCCTACAATAGTATTTTTCTTTGTTGTAGTTCTTGTAGGCTAAGAAGACATAATAGAAACAATGCTGGACAATATATTTATTACTCAATCCAATCCTAAGTATTAATTTGTTCGTGTACTTACAATACTAATCTGCTCACAATAGAATCCTGCAAGGCTGGCCGGCACCTGGAATCCTAGATTGGCGAGTGGGTCAAGGGAGATCCAGTGGGTCAACAAAGCGACCCGGCACTCCGACTGTACTAGTGAGAAATGAACCAAGAACTATCATCATCAACTAGAAGACAATTATGTATCCGACCTCTGACGGAGACTAGAGGAACCTCCTTCAAAACATCGGGTGATTGGAGATATTCACGGATATTCCGATGGAGCAAGCGGAATCAACAATGGTCTACGTGACTGTTTCAAGGCATCGTTGACGTCATCATGCGTGTGTTTGGTGAATTCCCACCCCCCTTCCATAACAACGAAATCCCTATATAATGGCCGTGCAAGCTTGCCATAATCGACTATCCTACGATCAACGATCGACGACAGACCATTGTCATGGACCTGGACAATGGCTGGAGAAAACTTGTAAAATGTATCAAAATCGTCGCTTAGACGGGTGGAGTTATGAACTCTAACTTCTTTATCAACCTTAAATTTTTTTTATATAATATTCAGTTTCAAAAACTACCGTATTAATATTTTGATCGTCAAACAATGTCTAAATATTCTATCTTAGATATGTCGCCGCTCGGGCGCTGGACTTTTGCTAATATTTATTCTCGTAAATATCATCAGTTATGTGCTGATTAGAAGTTTGACTTGTTAATATTATATTGTTTGGAATTGTAGTATGTGCTGATTAGAAGTTTGACTTGTTAATATTATATTGTTTGGAATTGTAGAGTATTTCTTTTTTTATCGAAGTAACTTTTCATATTTAAAATTATGGTTTGAATTAACGTAACGAGATGTAACTTTTTATTGGAATTTGAATTAGGATGACTTTAATCTTTTGTAACGTAAGTTCTGTTGAACAACTAAAGTTTTGTTAATTGATGAAACTGTTTGTTCCATATTCTCAGTCAGATCTGATAGTCCCGTGGGAGTTTGGCTTATGTCTGGTAGTCAAACCCTCACGTTGTGAAAACTCTGTTGTATAGTCGTCAAATTTAAATCTTTATATTTATGATATCGTTTTCTGTGAATTACGAAACCTTTAGAACCATATCAAGGTGCCCATTAGGCCCTTATAATTTTGTATCGTATTTAAATATATTGTGACGTTATTTGCCACCCTACCTTGTTTTCCTCTATGTTTTCTACTTTTTGTGAACAATTTCCAATTTATTTTCACGTGAGTCTAAGCACTTCGAAGTTAGGAACACGCTGATTGCCAGCCTGACTAATAATACTATTTACATCTATTAAATTAAATAAAAGGACGGAACAATGTAACACATTGTTTTAAATAATATAAATAAGGAATTTTGATTATTAGAAGAAGAACACTTACCTTTTATTAAACATTTCATCATACCGTTAAGAAGTCTGTTGACTTATTTATAATGAACGTCAGCCATGTTTGATTTCAACGCATGCGCAGTTCTATCAAACCAGTGAGTAAAAGAAGAAACAAAGCTTGATGTAAATAACTCGAAACAAGCGCGTTTTTCAATTCTGACAGATGGAAACAAACATTTAATTCTTTAAGAAGAAAATAACACTGTTCACTTTCATTAACATACAGTTCAATATTTATGTTAAACCTGCATTTTATCTGATTTTTCCTAGTCCATAGACAACAGTTTATCTTTTGGTTTTATATATATTTTTGTTTTCTCTTTGGAATTGGAAGTAAAAAATAGAACCTTTTTAAATTTGTTTTTGGAAGATTTTATGGAAGATACAGGGGCTTCTTCTGCTGAGTGGTTTTAACATGGAGCCAAATCTGTGTAGCTCCGAATTAAAATTATTTTTAAAATGAATTAAAGGTGTTGAATGAAAGTACACGTGGTGAAATGAAAAAGGAAGTGTGTTACAGTAACTAGATTGTTTATTTTCGTTTCATTTGCGTAAGAATTCAAACAAATTACTAGAGTGTAACAAATCTCTGAGGTTGGTGTCAATATGAACTAATTCAGTGGTGAGGCCAAGCCAACTCTTCAACTATAAATTATTATAATTTTTTTTTGTTTCTCCTATAAAATAAGAATTTGTTTACTTTCAGAAAGACAGACTAATGTAGAGAATTAATTATCATTTCATTTTATGTCTAATTATTACATTTTTTATTATTATATTTTGTTTTGTTTTGTTTTGTCTCAACAATACTGTTCTATACTTTAACTTAGATTTATATTTACCCGGAATTCCTTAGGTAGGCTTGGGATGTGGTAAAGTGGAAAACAATAATAAATCCACAAAAGTGCCAACAATTATTATTTTATGCATTTATATTTTTATTGTCTAAATTACATTTTGTTCCAACAAACCATTTTATCTGAATTGTTCATGTTTTTAGTTTTAAGTTTACCCAGTGGTCTCGAGTATTGAGAGTCGTAGTGCCAATGATTGAATTAACCGAGGCAAAATTTCTTTTTTTTTCTTGTAATTTTTTTTTCTCTCCTAGATACTAGGGGTGGCGCCCAACAATAACACCGTCCTTATACATCTTGATGTTAACTATTGTTATGTTAACAAGATGCAGAGGACAATAATATTAGACACAATCAATATAATAAGTTATACAATATATATAAAAGGTTACAACATTATATATTAATTTTTTTATTACAATATACGCTATGGTATTGTCTCTTATAGACTGGACCATCAATATTATGATGGATTTCATGTTTCCTTTTGTTAATACATTTGCGCAACTTTAATGATATAAAGTTGTTGGCTTCGAGCATAATTTCCAACTGTACTCATAATGATATAATGATACCATTTTTTGTTATCTGCGCTATTGTCATTTAATTGAATAAACTGCTCATTTTGTTGAATCTATATATATATATAATTTACATTTATCATATATGTTAAGTTCATCCTCTCCCTTTTATCCCTTTTTAATGGCCGGGGGGGTATAGGACTCAGAGAAGGTGCACTCGGTTGTGTTTTTTTTTTTTCTCTGACTCGTAGTCCGAGACGTAGGGATGGTGAAACGGGGTAAGTTGTATATTTTCCTGACTCGACTCTCCTATTCTTGTAGCCAAATGCTACATTTGGTACTGGGTTTTTCCCGGTGATGTCACAACTAAAGCCCATTGACACAAATCTGGTTATGTACAATCAGGGGCCTTGGAAGCCTTACAGTGATTTATAATACTCAGTTAGGGGCCGCTATCCCTCACCACAAAAGTCTAATGATATTGGTTGTTTGGTATCGTCCGTCGACATGCGCGGATGTAGGTATCCATCATGGACCAGAGAAGTAAGGTAGAAATGTCCCAGCTTTTATGTGGAGTGAGGGAGAGTAGAAAACCACCCAGTTCACCCGAGCGATATTCGAACTATTGACCTCTAACGTCATAACTAAATGAGTTAAACGTACCCTTTTCGGGCAAACGTCTATGTATTAATTCAGATAGTGTGGTAGAGATGATTAAGAAAATGTTCTGGAGGGAGAAATACCAACAGTTTACATAACAATAATTTGATTTCAACATCCCCCCTACCAGAATTAAATGATGCTAATATTTATACGGCGTGTCCAAAAGGATTCCAACTTCATCTTAAGCTCCGCTAATGTCTTTTAGAACGGTTGTACTTCCTTCCAAGTGCACCCCGCATTTGCGAGAGTGATAAAAGTGTTTTGCTATTAGATTAGATTTTCCTTCCAGGTAGAATGTGCACCAGCATTTGTTAAGGGAAACCCCTACAAACAGTTTCACTGTTTAGATAAAGTTTATAAATTAACTAAGTTTGCTTTAAAGTATGGTGGTAGGTGCGCGCGTACACACACACACACACACACACACACACACACACACACACACACACACACACACACACACACACACACACACACACACAGACGATATTTTTAGTTATAAACTGTGATTGTAGATTGTTACCCAAGGATAAAGTGAAAAAAAGAAACAACCGTTTTATTCTTTGAACCATTTTTTCAAAATAAAAGTATTTAACCGACCAACGAGGGTGGCAGCCAGTGGACCAGGATTCGAACCCCTATGTAGTTTAGTATATTATGAGAGTGCTAGCTTAGACCTGGGGGAGGTTTCCAATTTTCACTCCGGCGCAAGTGGGCATGCCATCTAAATGTCAGGCTCATCTATCTCTGGCGGGGAAAGTTGGAATTGTGGGTGTGCTGCATGTAAAGGTAGTAGCTTCTTATTGGTCAATAATATTGTTTCCGCATCGGTGGTTGGATTTACAGTTGTCCGACATTCACGCTAGCTCTCCCGGCGAGCAAGGACGCCAATGATTTTCTTCTAACCGATGAATAAATAAATAAATAATAATAAATAAGAAGTAGTAGTTATAGAATAATAAATCATGTAGACATTATGTTGTTACGGCCAGTATTGTTACTTAATATAGCTTAACTCGTCGATTTCAATTTGTTTGTTTGTTAGTGGTTCATGTCTGTGATATCCAGAAATTCGCACAACATTAGACCATTTACTATTGGTTGTTACATAAACACAACATTTTTGGCCACTTATAGCACATTTCCATAATTTTACCGGATTTTAGAATCCGCATTTTACAGAATCTGTAGTTGTCAACAATTTTTACTGTAGAGCGTTTGGTTGAAACAATCTTGATCGACTACATCGTAGAGACTGGTTAATCAGTCAAAGACAAACATGTATTTGTAGACAACAGGCAAAGAGATGAATCGATGTACTTTGACCTCCTCAAGGACTCATGATGTGCGATAACTCGATTTGAAATACCCGCCTCCTGCGATGAACCGATCTACGCCGGCCAGGAAACCACTTTAAGCAATATTTACCAATTTACCTATTAATTACCGGCTAAGCGCGCTTTGTGTTCCGACCATGACACACTAAACAGATAGACTTAAGGAATTACAAAAATAAAATAAATTAATAGAGGTGGTTAGAATAATAAAAAACAAGGGATTATTAAATATATCACAACATACTCCAGATATTTATAAACTCACCCGTAAATGTAGATAATACAGTTAATGTTTTATATTCTCACCAAACTGCACTGGGACATTTATAAAATCACTGGTAAATTGAGATAAATTCTATAATTTGTTAAATAAATCATCGCTTACGGCGATTCTATACATTCACTGGATATTTTACAAAAATAACGAATTCAGCACATTCACAGTAACATGGAAATACGTCATACAAACCTTTAACCTAAATGATAAATTGAATGTAAAACTAATACACAAAGTTTGTCATTCGAACAAATATAATTAAATTTAAAGCTTTTTTTTTCATTTTAGTTATCGAACTTCAAATATAATATTTTTTCTAAAATTAATATATAAGCTAATAACTAATTTTAAATATACTGTAGCCTCGACAGAATGTAAACAACATGGGCGATAGCTACATATTTTAACATATTAAAGATTTTATTCATATTTGTACGATATTACATTTAAAACTGAATTGTATAGCCCTTAATATAAATGCACCTTCTCCCAAGTGAATATAACACTTCATTATTTTAAAACAATATTTCTTTTATTCATTAGAAACACGTTTTTGCATAAAAACATTGAAAGAAACCGTTAAATCTGTCCCCTCGTTAGAAAGCAGACGACAAACTTTGGCGTCACGATTTGGTTTGTTGCAAGGGTCGTGTTTATGTCTATCTAGTATAGTATAGAGATCACTGCGTGGGAGGGGAACGCATGACAAAAACGCTTGCGCAAGGTCTAGCATATTCTCCAACGACCTAGACCAGGTCTATTCAATTGGTAACCCATGGGCCACATCCAGCCCGCCAATCTCCGCAGATTGGCCCACGGATTGAAAGTCAAACTATTGTATCACTGGAGTTGCGTCGTATAGTTCAGACGGTATGTAGAGGCGCCTGACCTTGAATGACCAGAGATATCTTCAGTTTCTTATCAGTGATGGAGGAAGCTGCAAGCCCATTGTTACTAGGTCCTTAGAGCCACCAACATCGTGTGTTTACAAGGAGTGAGAGTTTACCCTCCAGCAGAGTGCGTCCCCCACTAGACCCGGTATCTCTCCCTCCAATAGCCTCCACATAACGGCTGAGCTATATAACATAGTCTTTCTTTTGACCGTGAACAATGCAGGTGGCTGAAAGAGACTCACATCTCTCTCCCTTCCATCCAACACACAGAATTGTAAAATTAATTTTGTTTTGTTTTGGGTTCACATAAAACGTAAGATTCGTCATAATCTCAAGAGAGATTTTTTTCACGATCACAATAATTTCTCTTGCTATGAGGAAGTTAAAAGGTCATAATAATAATACTATGCCTACTATTATTATTATTACTATTAACGTATTTGACCTAAGAGCGCCGGCTACTATTGGCTCAAATACAGTAGGTATTATTTTAATGGGAAGTTTGAACATTATAAAACCCAATAAGTTGTTTTGGTTTTTTAGTCAACTATTAATATCACTCAATATTGTATATTTATAAAACATTTAATAAATGATTTAAATTTACGTAACAAATTTGATAATCTCATAATATATACGTTATAGAAATAATAAGCTTACTTTGATATGATTATTTTGAAAAGTGAGATAAAACAATAAATGTTTAAAAAACTCGGGATTAAAAAAAATCACTACTTTCTGCGTTTCAAGTTGAGTGAAACATATTTTCGTAGCTCACAAATACCATTAAATGAAATATTGAGGGATTAGCATACTCCGCTGCGTCTATATCACACTCGATATGGAAACTTAATTAACTCCCCCCAAAGCTCATTGAATAAATCTCCATGACATTACGAGAGGAGTTAAAGGATTGCTTTGCTTGTTTCACACACGGGAATATATCCCCGATATAAAATGTAAATATGATTTATATGGACATACAACACTGCCATCAAGTTTATGCTAATTTTGTACATTTTAAACTTGTTTTTGGGGCATGTCGTGAAGATTAGGTGGACAGACAGGGAGACAAATGATGTCCTAAGAAGAGTTGGATGTGATTCTTTGGTGCAAAGCAAACTGGATCAGACACAGCCTTAGGAGGAACTGTCTTCTGAACGACGTCGTAGAAGGAAAGGTTGAGGGAAGGAGGAAATTAGGAAGAAGGAGGATTCAAATATTAGATGACTCGAAGGAAAGAAGAAAATTCTGTGAGCTGAAGGAGGAGGCAAAGGACAGGGAGCATTGGTGCTCTAAGTTTACTGACAAAAGATATAGGCCTGTCGTGAGACAGAACACCTAATAATAACAACACGAAAAAAAGGAATCTGTCTTGTATTGCCTGGCTTATCACTCAAACGGAGGGTGGAGGGGTTCAAATTCTATACAGGGTGTACTGAGAGGTTTTATCTCACCCCTCACCTTGTTCCATGCAAATGTGGGTACAATCTCTTTAAATCCTCCACTATTACTCAATCTAGTATCACCTCCGTCTACCCTCAAAGGTGGCTTTGTTCCACATGGTGCAGCTTATAAGATATAGCAACAGTACAGTCTGTCAAGGTAAAATTGCTACCTTTAAGTGTAAACAGAGTGTACATACACGGAATGAAGAGGTAATGAACACAAAATACCTATTGCGATTTTTAAAAATAGATTATATAAATTTGTATTTAGTAATTTATGAAGAAATGTTAAAGTTTGAGCTAGTTATTATGGTTATACAATAGAATCAAGTAAAATAATTATATATTTATATAAATATAGTTAAAATGTTGTTTTAAAAAGTAAGTTGAGATTTTTAAGATAACACATTAAAATAAACGCGTAGTAAAACTCAGTATGTTAGCACGGACTCCGGAAACTGGGAGTGATCTAGGAGCCCTTCCTGTGTAAAATATACGTCCTGGAGGAATCTTGAAGCTATTTGAAGAAGGTTTATTTTTCATTGGTGTTACTGGTTGTATCTTTCTTTGTCATCAAGTACAGTCATAGCATGGTAGGGCCTAATAAAATACCAGCAATTTCTGTCAACAACGAAAACTTATCTTTTATTTTAATTTTACAGGTGATAGAACCATAGTTGTGAAATAAGACAATTAAAAAACAAACCCACCGTTTATATGTGACCCACAATTCAAAGGGGGGGTTCGGAGGCTCTTCCCCAGATTTTTGTGAAATTTGAATGCCACACATAAAATAAAACTAAAATGTATTCCTTTAGAAGTTATTTGGAATAGTCTTCACATATAATAAGTCAGTTTTTGAAATTTGAGTGCTCCTATAATTTATTTATGACCGAGATTATAAAGTTCATTTGAATGATCACAGTTCTCAAAATATCTTCCTATATCCAGCCCAAGGAAAATAATTAAAATACAGATAGAATGAGCATTTAATAGTTTTAAAGAAAACATTCTCGATGGTGTGTATACAAAATTGGGCACAAAACAACCACTTTCAAAATGTATTGTTATCCCATTTTGGATTGATCCTGAAATCTTGTTATCACAGTTTGGCTTAATCCTGAGTAACTCGACAGCTTATTGGCTGTTGGTCAAGATAAAAATCTTGGGAAACTGTCATATTATTTACCTACCAACACCTTTTTATAGCTTTTAAATAAATATTATAGTTTTAACCGGACTCTTTACAATTGTTTGTTTTTTAAATTAATTTTGATGCAAGGCCATCTTTCAGCTCCATATACTTTAATAATAGAGGGAGGTAGATAAATCTAAAGGGACAAATTTATTACAGTGGGTAGGGGGCAATATTTTCCCAACTGGGGCAGTGCCCCTCCTCTACTCACCCCCTCCTAACCCCTCCTAACAACTCCTAACGCCTCTTAATCCCAGTTCCACCAGAACTTATACTATCTGTCAATGATCAGATGGTAATATGACTTTATGCATGTATATATATATATGTAGTATTAGTAACTTTGGTAAATATCAGGTACTAATGTCGTAAATAACCCTACAACAATACTTATCCTAATAACTTAAATATGATCCCACATTCTGGCAACCTTTCACATTAAAATATTTTCTCAAATGAAATGTATCTTAAACAAGGATTATTTCTGCTAAAACTAACTTTTTTACAAGCACATTCAAACAGAGCCGATACACTTTAACATTTTGAAATCCCCAATCTTCCCCAGGTTTCCCAGATCAACGAATATATTATACTTTCACAGTGTTTTAAGTAAATAGCTATTTTTAAAAAGATCTTAATTTTCTCGAATATATACTAAGTTTACGGCACAAATATGGTTAAAAAAAGTCGCATAAATTGAAGGAAAAATTAATGGTTTGCATTTGGTTATGCTCCCTGCTACATATTTTAAATATTATTGCAAGCATATCTGAAAATTCAAGTGACTTTTTAAAATTGGTTTGACTTCTTGACTTTTCCTGTCCCCCATAGTCCCTTGACTTTCCATGTACTGTACTTACCCTACTATCAACCCTGTCAAGGCTCATGTTGGGTATGGCAACTTACTGAACCTCTAAGCTACATACAACATAGTCAAATAACTATAGTTTAACAATGTAACACTAGCTCTAAGATTAGAGGGGCCTAAATACACGAAAAGAAAATATAATCTAATTTTATATAAAAAAGGTAAATAAACAAGTAAGAGTGAGCAGTGTGAGTTACTGTTTTGACAATGCTGGGTACATAGTACGTCTCCAGTGCACGCAACTCAATCCTAGATACGGAAAAAACTACGGTCCTTCTTCAAAGATATGTAACATTACATTACATTGTGTTACAATAGGACCCGCCCCATGCTGACATTAACGCATAACTCTTGTAGCGTGTCAATCAAA
>JBCFYV010001018.1:0-48026 GCA_039000515.1 Timema cristinae | reverse complement strand
TGTATGTATGTATGTTTTTTGGTATGTTGTATTTGTTGTTTGTTTGTATGTATGTAGTATGTAGTTGTATGTATGTATTTATGTTTGTATGTATTGTGTATATATGTATGTATGTATGTTTTATATGTATGTATGTATGTTGTATGTATGTATGTATGTATGTATGTATGTATGTATATATGTATGTATGTATGTATGTATGTATATATGTATGTATGTATGTATTTTATGTACGTATGTATGTAGTATGTATGTATGTATGTATGTATGTATGTTTGTATGTATGCTTGTAGTATGTATGTATGTATGTATGTATGTATGTATGTATGTATGTATGTATGTATGTATATATGTATGTATGTTGTATGTATGTATGTATGTATGTATGTTGTTATATGTATGTATGTATGTATGTATGTATGTATGTATGTATGTATGTATATATGTATGTATGTATGTATGTATGTATGTATGTATGTATATATGTATGTATGTATGTAGTATGTATGTACGTTGTATGGTATGTATGTATTTTATGTATGTATGTATGTACGTATGTATGTACGTATGTATGTATGTATGTATGTATGTACGTATGTATGTATGTATGTATGTATGTATGTATGTATGTATGTATTTTATATATGTATGTATGTATGTATGTATGTATGTATGTATGTATTGTATGTATATATGTATGTATGTATGTATGTATGTATGTATGTACGTATGTATGTATGTATGTATGTATGTATGTATGTATGTTGTATGTATATTTGTATGTATGTAGTATGTATGTATGTATGTATGTATGTATGTATGTATGTATGTATATTTGTATGTATGTATGTATGTATGTATGTATTTTATGTATGTATGTTGTATGTATGTATATATGTATGTATGTATGTTTTGTATGTATGTATGTATGTATGTATGTGTGTATGTATGTATATATGTATGTATGTATGTATGTATGTATGTACGTATGTATGTATGTATGTATGTATGTATGTATGTATGTAGTATGTATGTATGTATGTATGTTTGTATGTATGCTTGTATGTATGTATGTATGTATGTATGTTGTTGTATATATGTTTGTATTTGTATGTATGATGTATATATGTATGTTTTTTGTATGTATGTTATATGTATATATGATGTATGTAGTAGTATGTATGTATGTTTGTGTTGTGTATGTTGTTGTATGTAAATATGTAGTATGTAGTTGTTGTATGTATGTATATATATTTATGTATGATGTATGTATGTTTTATGTATGCAGCATGATGTTGTATGTTGATGTATGTACGTTGTATGTACGTATGTATGTATGTATGTTTGTATGTATGTATGTATGAAAAGTATGTATTATGTATGTATTTTGATGTATGTTGTTGTGTGTATTTATGTATTATGTATGTTGTACGTATAAAGTATTTAGTTGTTGTTGTTGTATGTTGTATGTTAATGTATGTGTATGAACGTATGTATGTTGTATGTATATATATTTATGTTGATTTATCTATGTATGTATAAAAGAGGTTATTGATGCTGTTAATGATGTATGTTGTATGTTGTATGTATGTAGATGTATGTATTATGATGTATATATGTATTTTTGTATGTATTTTGACTCACTTCGGAAATGTTGGTATTGTG
Organism: Timema cristinae; assembly: GCA_039000515.1. NCBI lineage: Eukaryota > Metazoa > Arthropoda > Insecta > Phasmatodea > Timematidae > Timema > Timema cristinae. The sequence continues at coordinate 46,361 of JBCFYV010001018.1, read as the reverse complement.
GTGATGTAGTCTTGTTATAAAATCCCAGTAGAGTTTTTGGGGGGGTTTTCTTTAAATATGTTTTCCCCAATATTCCACCGTATTCAGGTATTTTACCTATAAACTAAAAAGTTTTTTTCTGACCCCATTGTGAAAACAAATTTGACGAATATCCAAGGGTTTTTAGATGTTGCGAAAAAATAACTATCAGTGAGGAGATAAATAAAACACCCAAGAAAATTTTTCAAGATAAAAAATATTTACAAATATTGATAAGTTTTTGTTTTATCTTACTACCCGATAGAGTTATTACGCATGTTTACTAATTCTTAGGAGTTGAGATGTTGAAGGTTAAAATGAGAGAAAGTTTCCCGTATTTTCTGGGATGAAAATTTTAAAAACATTTGGAAAATCCCCCCTTATTCAAGCCCTGGACTCAAACCCTATTCTCACTGCCATCGTTTTTGGTTATTGCCGTTTTAAACCCCCTAGAACATTCGTCCCCAAAAAGCGTTTAAAAGTTTAATTTTAAAAGTAAATTTTTTTCCCTTTGGAAAATCGATTGCTGGCCATTGTTATTTTGCATTCGGACAACCTCCCCGAGGGGAAATGGCGGAAACGTCAACTTTAAGCAGGCACAGCTACGTTGATTAGCATTCCCTGTTCGGGTTGTAAAAATTGGGACATTCGGACATCAGATCCCAGGGAGAGTTCTGGGAATATGTTAGACTCTGCATTGGGTCAGGGGGGATTTGTTTTAGAGGCTAGGAGCAGCGATCCCCAAATGTGGTGTGCGTACCCCAAAAATTATGCAGCGTTTTATTGGAAAAACTAATATTTTATTATTTTAATCCAAGTTTATTGATTTGTATGATTAAACCAAATTGGGAAACCAAATTGAAAAAAAAACTGTAATATTGGAAACTATATCAGTGTTCGTTAGAAATAAAAATATTTTTAATACGTTAATGTAATTTAATTCAAATATGTTTTTTAAATTCTTATTTTTTAGAACCACTCTTTTTATTTATCTAACGCCGCATTTACTACCATTAGGGTTTTTTACGAAGTATAATTATGCAAATGAGTTAAAAATTGGGGGAAAGATTGAATTTATAAAAAGTAACCCTAATTGGAGGAAGAGTGAAAAAACATTTGGGTTTTAAACCCCCCCCAGTTCCCCCCGCCCAAGATTGGACCTCGATTCCCCGTCCTCGGCGTCTAGCCAACAAAAACTAGCGCGTTAGTAATGTGACAAGGAGGGTTTTGACCCCGTTGAGGTTTTCCCCTGGTCAGGTTAAACGTATGAACTATTACGCAATGAGAAATTTTGCGGAGTGAGAGGGGAAAAAACCATTTGGGAAAAACCCCTCAGTCACCAAACAGAGATTCAAACCCGTCTTCATTGTAATTAGCAGAGTCCAAAGAGAGTGATGTCTTATACCAGGGGCCCCGAAGCAGATGTATTCTTACTCTGGTTTTCGTTGTTTTTGATAATGGGCTTTTAATTATGTTCTATAAAATTGCATCCGAACTTTTTAAAAAGCTTACTTAAACCTAAAAAATTATACATATTGTGGGGTTTTTTTGGGGTTTGGATCGAAAAAACATTTTTAGCTTTGGTTTTTAATTTTTTAATTAAAATACCAACCCCTTTCCCCCCAAATTAGAAAGAAATTTTTAAAAGCCATTTAACGTCTGGGAAAAAAGATTGTTCTTTTAAATTTTTTTTAAAAAAAACCTAATTTTTAATATTATAAAGGGTTATTAAATGAAGGTACTCAACCATAAAAAAAAAACCCTCGAAAAAAAACTGCTCTTAAAAACAGGTCGATTCTGCGTTACCCCTCTGATTCATTGATAATCAGAAAAACTCACATTTTTATGCCTTATGCAGACTTGTGGAGGGCGTCCATCGCCCAGTCTTGTCCGTCTTTTTTTGACAGAGGGTCGGGTTAAAACCCCCAGATGATTATGTTGAGGTGGATTTTTCCAGGTTTTGCCACTGTTTTTCAATCTTTCTCACCCCGGAACTAGGTAGATATATGTATATCCGCGGATGAAAAAAATAGGTGCACTGAACGATATTACGGTGTTCTTAGGAGTCATGAAGAACTGGGGAAACTTGCACGAGAACAAAAGAAAATATGGGGTTTTTCCCTAGAAGTCAAAAGGGGGTTTGACTAAAATTCGGGAAAAAAAGAACCTTAGCTGTCGGTTAAGCAAATTTTTTAAAAATAACATTTTACTTTACAGCTTTTTTCTATAACATTGATAACATTTTGCTTATATTTAGATTATTTATAGGTTTCATGATATCAATAAAAAGGGGGACAGCTGCGGTCCATGGACTGAGTATGAATGCATGAAATCCCCGAAAAGGTTTTTCCCTAAAATAGTTTTCATTAGCTGAGCATGAAAAGAAGTCCGTAATATTCATAATGTTCACACTAACAGCAATATATTTATGCAGTTATATTTTTTGTAGGGAAAAGTGGTCAACTTTTTCCCAATTTGTATTTATTTCAAAATTTTTTCTTCATAAGAAAAAAACTTTTCCCTTCAATGATGTAGTGAGAAAAAAAAGTATTTTTAAATTTCCCCTCAGGGGTTTTTTTGATTTATAAATTACAGTAATTATATTTCAGTTTTGATATTTTCCTTAGAAGAAAAAACACGAACACTTTGTTTTGTATTAAATTAAATGTGCCATAAAATACTTACGTTATTAAAATCTCATTTCTTATGTTTCAATAAAATTTAAATATGTGACTAAAACAATTGAATAAAAATAAATTAACCCCCCTTCCCCCTCCCCCTATAGGACGTCAAAAACACTGTGGGACAGGCCAATATATTATTATAAATTAGGAGGTGAAGGGGAGTCAAACTTTATGAAGTTTAAAAGTGTTTAAATAAAGTAAAACTATTTTTAATATGTTTACATATCTACTAAAAAACAGAATATTTATCGTGTGAATGGTTTATGAAATTTATTTTTTTTTAAGGGAAATATATAAAGCCAAAATAAAATAAAAAAAAAAAATGTTTTCACTTACAATACTCTTATGTATTAGTAATGAGATGCTCATCATTAAATTTTTTTAACTTTAATTTTTATTAACTACTTAATAATTGTATTTTCCTTAATTTTTTTAGGGAAGTGGAAGGATGAAAAAGGGTATAACACTTTAAAAAAACCTTGAAAAGTTACCATAAAAAAAATTTTTGTTTTTAATTATATTTGGGCGCGGCAACATTTCAAAAACAGTCCGAAGGCGGATGTGTTCCCTGTAAGAAAAACCACGTCAACGCAGGACCATGGGGGAAAAGTCACGTCGTGCTTTTTCCCTGATGTTGGTCTGAAAAAACCGGCTTAATAGGGGCGGCTACTGCGCAGTCGCGGGGAAATGCGTCACCTTGTCCCCATTGTTAAAAGGTCATTGCTACAAAGGCTCGCGAAAGCTTTTGTCAGAACACTGAAGAGTGGGGGAAAGGGCTGGTTTTGAGTGTGCATTTTTTTACCATGCATTGCTTATCTCTTTAACTGTTCCTTTTTATGAAAAATTCGTTTCCATACTTTGGGTGTGTAAGGTCTTAAAAGGGGTCTCTCTCCGAAAATATATTGTATTTCTTAGGAAAAGGGGCCCCGGTTTGAATCTAGTGGTTGCTGGGATTATTTTTTAAAAATTTTTCTAACTTTTTTCACAAAACATGGTCATTTTTCTATATCTATCTTTTTGGGTTTCCTCTGCTATGCAGTAAGTTGCAGGTAATCTGGAATGTTCTTCGAAGAAGTTTCCCTTTGGTAAGGAATTATACCCCCAGTGAATCGGTCCTCTCCTATTTTTTCTCCCTAACTTTTTTTTTAAAATTCAGATCATAAAATTTTTGAAATTTCTTTTTTCTAAACCTCTTCTTTCCTCACCTTTATCTTGACTCGGCAGAGGACGTTCCTCCTAGGGATGTCCCTGAAAAATTTTGTTTGCCCTAAGAATATTCTTCTCCCCCAATCTTTTTAGGACTTTTCATTTAAACCCGGTGTCCTAAAGTTCTCCAGCCCCCAAATTTCAAAGCTCCAAGTATTTCTTTTCCATCTTCCTGTGGCCCAGGTTTCAGACCCATACAGCACGATGCTACCAAGGAAAACTTTCTCAGTTTCTTTTCTTCCTCAGTTACAAACTCAACTTTTGGTAGCAGAAACCTTTCTTGTTGAAAGCGCCCTTGGGCCCAGGGGCGCCCTCGACCAGTTTCCTAGGGCAGTAGAATTTCCTTGTTAGCAATTTTTAAGCTTCTCGAAATCATACGTTTTCAAACCCCTGGTTTCCCAATTTGGTATTTCAGTGGCTTTTCCCTGATTTGAAATCCCCAAAAATTTTGCTTTTTTTTTTGATCTCCATGATCTTTTATCCCTCTCCTAGACGGCCCATTATTTCCTAAAAACTTTTTGTTTTTTTGGGCCCATAAATAAATTTTCGTTAATTTTTTTATTTAGATGCCTGAAAATTTAAAAGGGGCTTAAAGTTAAAGGACAAAATTAATTGAGCTATAAATTTAAAAAATTACCCATTAAATTTTATCCAAGATAGCAAGATTTTATTATAATGAATACTAAAAAAATAAAAATTAAAAAATAGAGGATATAAAATATTTTTGTGGATGTTGTCTAGGAAATTTTTAGAAAAATAAAATTTACGACACTTAAAAATTTTTCGAGCCCTTCCCTTATAACGGAAACCCAATTTTAAATACTCGACGTTACAGAAAGAAGTTTCCCTGACCCTGACCCCATTATGTACATTTAAAAAATAAATATAAAAATCCTTTTTCAGTGGCTTATCTGCAGTGACTAGACTCCCAATTAGGGGGAGTCAAGGTTTGAATTTCGGTCGATATTTTGGAATTTTTCCCTTCCTCTAGGAAATGGGGGTACACTTCATAACTCAAATGGGTAGAGGACGTGGTGCTTTTTTATTTCTCTCTCTCTCTCTCTCTCTCTCTCTCTCTCTATATTAATATATTTTAATTATTATATATATATATTTTTAAAATTATATTTTGTGTGTGTGTGTGTGTTTGTGTGTAAAATTAACCAAATATGGCTGAACCGCACACTTTGTTTCAAGGGCTTTTGGTGTTTAAATGTTATATTCACTGAGTTTGTTAAAGTTTTTTTTAAAACATTCACCATCATTTTAAATATTTTATTTTTTTTACGTACCCGTAAAATCAAATAAAAAAATAAGTTGACAGAAAGTTAAAAGTTTGATGTTTGAAAATCAATACCAGTACTAAATTGGAAAAAAAATATTGTTTTTTGATTTCTTTTCCCCCCCCTCTCTTTTTTTGGGGTTCCCAAGTCAGCGTCCCCCCAAAATTTTTTGAAAAAAAATAACCCAATTTAAGGCTGGTGCAAAACGGCCTTTTTAAAGGTGGAAGGGAAAGGGAAACTGAAAAATGGCAAGTTTTTTTTTCGTTTTTATGACAAAAATTTTTTGGGAAAAAATGAATCAATTTTGCTCATTAAGTTTAAAAATATTTTACCTTTCCCCAAATGTTGTGTCAACAGTTTGAATAGTTATAAGCATAGGGGTTTAAAATGAGAAACTTTAATTTTAATTTAAGATTAAATGTTGTCATTAATATCTAGGACAACTTCTAGTTTTTATCAACTGTTGGGGTATCGTGTGAAAAAAATTAAATTTAATTTTTAAATGGGGAATATTTTTTTTTTAGACTGAAAAAAGTTTTTCCAAAAAAAATTAAAAAAACATAGATTTTCCTCATATGCCTTACCCCCCTTGTTTTTTTTGAACGTTCAACAACTAAAAAATTTTTGAAAGAAATATATTTGTGAAAAAGATGAAATCATTTCATTAGATGACTCAAAGGGTTTGATATAATTGAATTTTTAAATTATTTAGTGGGAGCCAAATTTGAATGTTTTTAAATTTTAATTTTTTAAGAATTTTTAAGAATTCAATATGTTTTAAAATATATTTTTTAATTACACTGTTTTTGTTGTACAAATAATGACACTTCAAGGAGTTTTGGTTAAAATAAAATAAAAAATAATGTTTTTTAAAAAAATTGGATTTTGACCCTCAGAATGCAAAATAATAGAGATGCTGAGGGTTTTGTATAATGTGACGGATTCCTGGAGAGTTTTATATAGCTGAAGACAAGGATACCCGGGTGCGTTATATATTTTTAAATGACAAGGTATCCTTGATAACTTTAATAGTTTAATGAAAAGGGTTTCCCTTGTTTGTTTTTTTTAGTTTAAGACAAGGTACCCGGATAGTTTTTGGGTTTTTAATGACAAGGATATCTGGATAGCTTTATATATTTGAATGAAAAAAAAACATTCTGGTTTTTTTAAAAGTGAATGAAAGGAACCCGGGATAGTTTTATTTGTTAATGACAAGGATATTGGATAGCTTTATATAGTTGAATGACAAAAACCCTGGATAGCTTTATATATTGAACGACAAGAGATTGGGTGCTTTATTAGTTGAATGAAAAGGGATATCCGGATGTTTTATTTAGTTAAAAGAAAAGGATATTGGTTTACTTATATAGTTGAACGAAAAGAACATTTTAATTCTTTACTGTTGAACGACCGGCATCTGGTTTTCTTTATATAGTTGAATGCAAGGATATCCTTGAAACGTTTTAATTTGATTGACGAACCCTGGTAGCTCAGTGGTAGAGGATGAAGGGAAAAACCACGGGGCTAAAATTATATCAGAATGTTTGTTTTCTAAATACATTCACCCCATAGACTGTATCTGAAAAAAACTTTTTGTTAATAGGGTGCTATCTCAATCAATCATTGCCTTATACACCCGGTGTAATCCCATTTTGGTTTGGAGCAAAGAGAGTATGGGAATTTGGGAAAAAATTAAAAAGGGGTTTTTTTTGTAAATTTTTAAATAGCAGATTCTATTCCCCTTATATTCAAAATTTTAGAATAGTTTAAAATGTTTTTTTATACACGATTCGTCACTCTTTTTCCCTCGTGAAAAAATAAATCTCCCCATTGTTGCGTTATACCGGTTCTTAAACCAAAACCCCTTAATTTCTCATTCCCTAAAATTATATAATAAAAGATAAAAGGGACGTCCAACGAATTTTGCGGTCAACTTAAAACTAATTATAAAAAATTTTTAAATTATTGAGACAAAATTTACCCTATAGGTTTTTAAGGGGGGTTTTAAGAAACTTTTAACCCCCGCAATGGTGGACGGAGAATAAAGGGCTAACCACGTAAAACCCTTGTTCCCCAGAAAGGGAAAGTTTAAAATTTGACTCCAAAAATATATATTTTTCTTAAATTATTTTTACTAGTCAATTCGGTTGTTTTTGGATAATGCCCCCTCAGGTCAGATGTTTGTGGTTTCAAAACCCCGTGGGCGATTAAAGCTTGCGCACAAATTCCCTTTTGTGGGAAAAAAAAAAAGGCGTCAGTCTGTGTCGATCGTCCCAAATAAAGGAACCTTTGACGATATGTGAAAATATCTTTCAAGGGAAAAATATGTGCACTTTTGCTCTCGCTCATAGAAAATTTGTGTGCTTATATAATCAGTCGATTAGGGAAAAAGCAAGTTAAAAATTTTTGGAAAAAAAAAAAAAATAAAAAATGTTGATTATCTCTTTAGTAAGTGGAAATTTATTTTTTCTCAATAATACCCCGCTTATCCACACCCTTTTGTGTAAAAAAATGCGTTTGCCTGATGGGTAGAAGATAGACAAAAAAAATCTAAATTTTACAACTGTTTGATTACTGTAATATCTATTACGAAAATTATTTCTTATCAAATTAATATTGACCCATTTTTTTGGGTCAAATAATTGGGGCGAATGATGACCTTAAAAGTAAATGTTGACCAGGAATGTACAACGGCTATTAACGTTCATTTTTTCCAGAAATTTAAAAGTTCCTCCCTCCCCCACCCAGAAACCTCTCCGAGTCATTGGGGGTATGGGTCCCATCCCGGGTGGGGGTGCCCCTTTAGATCTTTCCAAAAAATTTTTACCCGTTCCTTCCCCCCCCCCTTTCCATTCCCCGAAATATCTCTGGAACCCCGATGTATGGGGGGAAATTAAACCCGTATGGCTTCTCTACTGAAAGTTTCTCAAACACTTTGAAAATGAATGCCTTGATTTGTTTTAATCCCCCTTTTTTAATTAAAAATTTTTTTGAAAATAAAAATTGCGTCTTCTTGTGGGTTTTTTTTTTGAGAGAAAGATTTTTTCTTTGTTTTCACAAAAAACATTTTGTTTAGGTGTTATGTTTAGCAAGTCTATTCCTTTGTAGTGAAAATTGGACCCCAATGAGCCTTGTCCTGCCTCTACTTGTTTCCCCGAATGTTCTTACTTTTTCAAGTCGTTTAAAATTTTTAAATCCTCCCCCTTTCCCAAGTCCTCTCTCCCCCAACTATCTTCTTGATGCCTGAAAAAGGGGCAGTTCTCCCAATGTGTGTTCGATCTGTTTTTTTGGACTGAAAAAAATTACATCCAAAATGGCCTTCTTCTCACCCACTCTTTTTTAGGGGGTCTTCCTGGTCCCCCATCGCCATTGTTTTCTAAAATCTTCTCCGCCCACATTTCAAAGCATTCAAAATATTTCTTTTCCATCGTCCTGAGAGTTAAAATCTTCTCCTACAACTCATGCTCCAATGTAGATTTTATAGTTTATTCTCAACTTTAGGCGCGTAATCTTCTTGTTTTAAAGTTTCCTGGCCTGGTCCCCGATAATTTCTTTAGTCCCGTAGTTCCTTTTCAGCAGGCTTCCCAGGACTTAAACTTTTTATGTTTTCCAGCTCCCCGGTTTCCAAAATTTTCCATTTTTTCCTAAGTCTTGCCAAAAATTTTGGCCTAGGCTTTCAAATTTATAATAATTATAAATAAACAACTTTAAAATTTTTATTTTATGTTAAAGGCCCCTTTTGATTCGAAATGGGATTTTATGAGAATGAATCCAACCCAAAATTAGGTTTAACCCACAGATGTGTGTTGTGTAAAATTCTAGTCGGGACCCCATATAAAACAAGTACATAAGTGTTTTTTTAAAAAACATACGTACTTTCTATGACAAGGCCCCTAACCTTACTAAAAAACAAAGCCCCCTTTAATACCAAAACGTAGGGGGGCCATGCTTTAAAGGGGATTAAACTTAACGAAAAAAAAGAAACTATTTTTTTTATAACATTGTAATGTGTTTTTTTTTTTATCTCTTTTTATAGATTTTATAATTTGTGTAGGGGAAAGTTTCGGTAGGATCGTTAATAAAGGAAAAAAAATATTCATGAGTTTTAAATATAATAATAAAAGTTCAAAAAAGTTGGTGGTAATGCTACGGTGGTAAGTCATTTTGTAAATTTATGTAAACTTGGCCCATGTGTCTTTTATTTGCGGGGGTTTTTTGGAATTAAAAATAAAGAAAAACATGGGGGAAAAGGAAATTAAATTTTTTGTTGTACTCGAGTAGGATTGGTCATGATGTAATTTATTGTGTTTCTCGCCCAGTATGTAGAGATGTCGATTATTATATTCATTTGTATGAAAAGAGTGTGAACATGTCGGTATCACTTCCCATTGAATTTGTGGGGTTTGGGGAGCGGGGGGTAAAAACGTTGTTTTTTTGGGGTTTCAGATTCAAGAATCTTTTACTAGACCACACCTGCATCCTAGTCACACGGGGCTAAACTTCAAGCTGTCTTCTCGTCTCAATGATGGGGTTGGACTAGGTTCAAATAAAAACCCGGCTTGCTGAAGGGTTTTTTTTCCTAAATTATTACGAGCTCTCTCCCCCGCAAAGTGGATAAATTTCCTCTAAAATTTTACCAACACAAATTACCCATTTGTATAGTAGCAAAGTGACCCCCGAGGGGGTTGACAAAAGGGTGAAAAAAAATAAAAAAAGGACTGAGCATAGGGTTCTGGTTTCAAATTTTAAAGAGGTATCTTTAGGCCCAGTTTACTTGTGTTTTATAAACGAGGGATAAAATGATTTAGGCTTATTTTAAAAATATTCCGACACAAAAAATTTTCCAAAAAATTTTTTAAAATATTTTTAATACTCTTAAATTCTAAAGGAATTCCCAGTAACCCTTTTGGTGGGCCCCATGGTCTAAGGCATATTCTCGCGGAGATTAGAATGAGGGGTTTGGGTTTAAACTCAGTGGGTGTACTGACGGTAGTTTTTCCAAAAAAGGGTTTTTACTCTCCCCCTTTCTCAAATTCTGTAATTCCTAATATAGCTTTCCTTATCCCTAAAGCTGTTAGAGTAATTGAACATAAGGGTACCAAAGGGGAGTAAGCGTGCTAAGAGATTGACTAATGACAGTTTTATTTATTAAAATGTTTATTTTTTTAGCATCGGGGTTTACTCTACGTTGGGCTGTACGTGAATACACTAATACGTAAAGTGTAAGGTTGAAAAAGGGGGTTGTTTCGATAAAGTGTACACCCAAAATTTATGGAGGGAGAGTGTAAATAAAGCCACTTTCTTACTAACACAGGCCTCTGCCCCCCTCTCCCTATTATCGTCAGGCCGTTGTGTGAGGTGTGCCCTTTGAAATGGACCAGACGGGGATGATTATGAGCATCTGCATGGTTCAATAATGGGATAGGGAAGATAAGTACGTACATCAACTTGTGTGAAGGAAAAAATTTGGATATTACCCCCATTACTATTGTGGGGTTTTTGCCTTGACCTCATGCTGAATCAAAAATAATAATTTCACACTTCGGTGGCCCCCATTTTCTAAGACGTCACTTCACAATAACTCCTGAGTGTTGGGGATTAGGTTCAAATCTCAGTGGGTGTCTGGGGTGGTTTTTTAAAGGGTTTTTCATTTACCTTTAATAAAAAGCAGGTAAATTTTTTAATTTAACCCTTCCCGATACCCGACACATTAGAGTAAAATTTATAAATGCGTATAACCCGAACCCCGGAGCATCTAACCCCGGATGGTGCTAAAAAAAATTTAAATGTTTTTCGTAACGTTTAAAATTTAAATTTTCACGTGGCCTAACGATCACTTAAATTAAAGTAAAATGTGTGGTGGGATGCACGGACGTAAGTAAAAATTTGAGAAACTACACAAATGAAATTTAGATCGTTTTAAATAAAATTGTTCCTAAAATTTAACCCCAAACTTTGGTTGGATCGATGCAAAATTGCATTAAAAGCTAGGTTGGATACGATGCAAAAACTTGCAAAAAAGTTGGTTGGATATGATGCAAAAACTTGAATAAAGCTTAGGTTGGATATGATGCAATATTGCAAAAAAAGCTTAGGTTGGATATTATGGAAATACTTGCAATAAAAGCTTTGGTTAATACGATGCAAATACTTGCAATAAAACCTAGGTTGGTATGATGAAATACTTGCAAAAAGCTTGGTTTGATATGTGCAAAAATTAAATAAAAGCTTTAAAGGTATATTTTAAAAATAAAAAATCAAAAAAGGGTAAGACGTTTCATAATTTACGAGATGGAACAAAAAACACCCAAGAAGTTGTTGAAAATTTCCCTGGGTAAACAAATGAATATAAATATCCCCGTTTTCGTTGTAGCAAAAATAAATTTTCACGTGGTTGGGAGCCCTTTACTTAAGGTTTAGTAAGTAAAAGTTCTCCCTGTACATAAATAAATTAAATGAACGTTAAATTAAATTATCGTGGGGTTCCCTTAAAATACGGGAGAATTTTAAATCACGCTTGCTAATGAAAATTACGTGAAGTTTGTTAATGTTAAATTGCCGTGATCCGGATTACCGACCCCCCCAAGCCCTCTCAAATAAATTCGCGAATTTTTTCCCGTGCCCCCTCACCGAGTATATTTCTACAATGTATAATCTACCCTTTCTTTTCGATTTTTCAATGTTTTTTTTTCCCTTTTTCTGATAAAAGGTTAACAAAGTGTTTGGTATTTTGGTGGCTGCTTTTCCCCTTTAAAAAAAACTACCCGGGAAATTTTAAAACAAAAAAAGAAGCAAAATTCGTTACGTTTAAAATGTGACCCCATTCTAATGGGGGAGATGTTTAACTACCCCTTGAACCCCTGAAAAATATCTGAAATCTTTGTAAGGGTTTTTATAGAGGGATCCATCGAACTGTTTCATTTTCAAAAAAATTCCTCCTATGAAAGTGGGACTTGTGAAAAAAAATTTATATGAAATTAAAAAAATCTCCCAAAATTTTTTTTTTCTACGATGGTAGCACATTTCTATAAGTGTCGGTGATGGTTGTTTATTGTGGGCATTAGGGAATGCTGGTTATCCGCGGAAATCTATTGATGACGAAATGTAACGACGAAATAGTTCACTCTTTTTGGGCTTATGTTTTGTTTTTTTATGTTTTAAAATTTTTGTTAGGTTTTTTTTTTAAATTTGGGTGGGGAATATTAAATTTTTGAAGTAGATTCAAACTGCCCCAAGGATTGAGAGCATGAGTGAATAAGTCTTAAGCATTTTCGATTTTATTTTGTTGTGGCTTTTCGATTACTTTGACTTTCAATAAATTGGGTTTTAATTGTTTCTCCAAGATGGAATGTTTGTTTAAATTTCGTGTGATTTTTAGTCATATTTCCCCGTGTCGCTGTGTTTGTTTATTCTTAAATGGGGTGGGGAAAATATGTAAGAAATTTAAAAATTGTTTTCAGTTTTATAGCATAATTATTTTGGACGAAAAAAAAATTATTATTTTTTCCCCTATAAAAATATAGTTTAAAATTTATCCACGTGGTGTATCAATTGTTGTTGAATATCTGCTATGGGAATGTTTCATTGCGGTAAATTTTAAACGGAGGTAAAAAATTGTAAATTTAAACTTTCGACACCTTGACTATTTTAATCAATTTGAGTTTACCATGTGGGAAAAAAATTAAGATTTATGTTGGTAATGGCATATTTATTCATTTTTATAAAAAACTGTTTTTTATCAAAACTGCAAAAACCGGCTTTTTCCCGCGTTTCCTCCTCCCCCCCCCCCCCCCCCCCCCCAAACCCTCTAAAACCCAACCCCCCCTCTTACTTTTGTAGTGTGCGCGTTTACAAAAAATTTAATTAATCGCAACTTGTAAATGGTGGAATGCCCGGCCTCCACGTGGTTTGGATTCCACGTTAAATGTAGGGCTTATTTCATCTCACAAACCTACATTTCACATTAGCGTAAGTGGTGACCGAACGGGGTGTAAGACGCGGTGCTTATAATAATAAAAATAAAAATTTAATTAGTTATGACCAATAAAAAATAGATCGGCCGTTTGGTTCCAATTTTAAAAGCTCAAACATAATAACAAAAAAGCCCTTTAGAGTATTTTATTCTCCCTCCCGCTCATAGACTTTAAAACTTAAACTTTAGAATTTGGGCCATGTAGCTCTTTAAATAGTCCCAAAAAAATTTTTATTTTTTAAAATTTTGTTTTATTTTGTTACAAAATTTTAAAAAATAAAATGTTTGTCTATAATATTGAAGAAAGTAATAGTAAAAGGTGGGTTTTTTTTCTTACAAATCTAAAAGGGTTTGTGTAAATCAATCGTACCGACTGTCGATGTTATCTACAAAAACCAAAAGCAAGGCGTCTTAGCGTAATCCCCTTTACCCTTTGTCGGAAGGAAAATAAAAATTCCCTTTCTCACGTTTTTGAAGTAGGGTTTTGGGTTTAGCCAATCAGAGGGTTTTAAGGGGTATTTTCTGTATTAATAAAAAATTAATTAAATGGTTTAAGGGGAAAAAGTTAATTAAATTATAGAAAGTAAAAAAATGTTGTATTTTAAAAATTTTGTAAAAATAAAAATAAAAATAATAATAATAATAATTTTTAAAATTATTTTTGAAATAACCCCCTCGGGGGGTGCAGTTATAAGCGTGTTTTTTGTTGAGCTTGACTGTCGGGAGGGAAAATTTAGGTTCGAATCTGCTTGGTGAACTGGGGGTGGATTTTTTCTAAGTGGTTTTCAAACTCCCTCCAGAAAAATTTGGGGTTCACTCCTCTTTTCCCTTCCAATTTTCCCAGCCCCTTGTGTAATTTGCTTAAACGTTAATCCAAACGGGTAGAAAGACACGGTGTAAATTAATAATTTATGAATTAATTAGATTTTTTGTTCTTTTTAAAAAAATTTTAGTAGACTTTTTGATGGAGTAAAATGTTTAAATTATTCTACCGAGTTTCTTTTTAATAGTCCTTGTTTGATCAGAAACAAAACAGGCGTGGTCTTTCTAACCCTTTGGGTTCCCCGTAATTGATTGTAGTAAAATTAGCCCGCGTTTTTAAAACCTTCGGGTTTCCCGTTATTTTTGTGTAATACTTAGACCGGTTTATAACGTTGGTTCCCCGTTTTGATTGTGTAATGCTTTGCACCGCGTCTTATAACATTCGGGTTTCCAGCTTATTGATTTTAGTTTAAAGCTTAGCACCGGTCTTACTAACCTTTGGGTTCCACGTTATTGTTGTAGTAATATTTGCACCCGGCTTTTCTAAACCATTCGGGGTTTCCCCGTTTTGATTGTGATACTTTTGACCGGTCTTCTAAACCCTTAGGGTTCCCGCTTATTGATTTTGAAAGTTAGCACCCCGTTTCTAACTTGGGTTCCACGTTATTTATTGTAGTAATATTAGGGCCCCGTCTTCTAAGTTTAGGTTTTCACGCATTATGATTTTTTTGTTATGCGGAGGGAGGGGAAGGAAGAATTCAAAAGGGGTCTACCGCCCTTTTGCCTAAGGAGGTGGGAAACCCTTTGGAAAACCAACCTCAGTAAACCCCATGGGATTTGAACACCGATTTCCCGTTATCAGCAAACAAGTCTAAACCAGAGTGACACCTTAGATATTCAGCCACGGAAGGTGTTTAGCTATTATTTATAGCCTCTATCGCCTGTCGTGGCATCACGAATACTAAATATCCACAGCGGATATTGAATGGCGTGACTCACATGGCACTTGGTGAAGATTAAAGTGGAGTTCGGGGTCCAAATAACAACGATATTCCCAGGGGGGTGTTTTTATGTAAGTTATTTGCTTTTTTTTCACATTCTCCATGTTACTGCGGTATTTTTGCTCCAAGATTTCTTAATCTCGGGCCCTGGTGGTTTGGGGGTAAGGTGTCGACTTTTGTGGGGCCGGGGTTCAATCCTCGGTCCGGAAAAGATTTATCTGTTCCCAAACCCCTTTCCCTTCACCTCTGACAAAAATTTTGTGAATGGGGGGAAATGCCGGCCTCCCCCGTGGTTGGGTTTTCCCACGTTAAATGTAGGTCCTTCTTTCATTCACAACCACCCTACCATTACACTTGCGAAAAGGCGTTAACCGAATGGGTAGTAAGACGGGTGAAATAATAATATAATAATAATAATAATAATAAAAATAATTTAAATTTCCCCTTTCCCCAAATTAGAAGAAAAATGGGCTTTAAAAATTTTTACCATGTTAAAGCAAATTCAACAATAATTTTGATTTTAAAAGGCAGGGTTTGGGATTGGAACCCCAGGTCATATCCGGGGGGCCCGGGCCGATTTGGGCTGCTGCAAATTTTTTAATTTAAATAAAGTTTTAACTCAATTATGAGGTTTTTTAAATAAATGTAACAAACACCAGTAAGTTGGGGGTGCATGAGTTTATCATTATGGGGTTTTACATGATGGCATTAAATGTAAAACTGTTTGTGTTATTTCGTGGTTTTGTCTACACAAATTTTTAAAGGTGGGCAGAAGGGAGCGCAAGTGTTTTTCTTTTCTATAGAATTAAATGTTTGGGCAAAATAAATAAAATTTTCTCCGTAGAACATAGAGTTTGTTTTTTGAAAATGCTAATTGTCAACGATCTTAAACCCTTGTAGGTTGCCCGGGAATTTTGTCAAACTTTTCTTTTTTTTAAAAAAGTTTAAAAAAAAATTTCCAGAATCTTTTGCATATATTCAATATCTGTTAAAATTTAAAATGTGCAGGAACAAAACTCTACGTTGCTACTAGAGAAATTTTTTGATTTATTTTACCCCAAAATAATGTAATGCTATAAAAACTAAAACTTTTTTGTGCCCCCTTTGCCGACCAAAGGTGTGAAGTTTAAATATTTTATTTTATTTTTTTTTTTATGTTTGTGAGCCTTTTTAAAGAATTAAAATTTTAAAAATAAGAAATTAATAGGCAAAATTGTTATGTATTTTTTGTTTAAATAGTTATAATGCTAATTTAACTTAATTAAATTCGTTCCAATTTAAAAAAATAAAAGCAAAAGCCTTATTTTTTTTTTGGTGTCGGTAGTATAGATATATGGAAAAGTATTTTAGGAACGGTATGTACCATATTTTCCAAGATTTTAAATTTTTTATTTAATAAATAATGAAACTGAATCGGCGGCAGATTTTCTATTCTTTTACAAAAAAATTTTCCTTTTAGAAAATACTTTTTTTTGAAAATTTAAATTTAATTTCCCCTTATTTAGCAATAAAAGGGTTCATTTGGACATTTTTAATAAATTTTTATATCATTTTTTAAAAAGGGTAGGAAAGGGCCCAAAATTATATGTTTTTCACAAAAAAAATTAGGCCCAAACCCGGGGCCGTACCGTTGTGAACCAAAACGGTAGGAGTGCCCGTTGTTTTGATGACAGCGGGGGGGGGTGGGGAGTATGAAGGGGTTGAAGATCTTTAGCAAACTTTTCAAACCAGCGAAAAAAGTATTGAGGTAAAAACCTCCCAAAGAGTAATTTATGATATTTTAGATGTTTTTTCTGTTAGCTATTAATGTGGGGAAAGCTGTACAGTTATTGTTCCCAGTATCCTTTGAATTGTTTAGTTTTATTTTTTAGTTGAGCGTAGGTCCCTTTTAACGGGCTTAAATATAATGATTTTAAATAAAGGCCGACCCAACAAATATTTCAGGGGGGGGCCCATCCCCCATTGATGGGGCTGGACAAATTTTTAAAGTTTTAAATCCTTAAAAAGCATTTTTTATGGAAAACATAACCATAATGCCATAGGTTAAAAAAAAAATCAAAATTTAAAAACCCCTCTAGAAGCTTCTAAAGTATTTTTTTGGAAGCCTGACCCCATAGCTGCGAAGGCTAGAAAAATTTAATTTTTAAAACCCCCTCTGGATGCTCTCTAAAGTGATTTTCATTGTAAAACACCCCCCTATTTGACTTTACTTTAATTTTGGTATTTTTTTCAACCATAAATAAAGCAATTATATTGTTCTTAAAATTCTGATTCCCTTGATATTAATCATTTAAATGTGAATTTTGTGTGTAAAAAATGTTAAGCCTCGTTCATTTCCAAGAAAAAGTAGAAAAAGAAGAAAAAACGATAAAAATTTAAAAGAGATGGAGAATCAAAAAAAAAGAACCAAAATTTAACCGGAAAAAATTTGAATCATTTAAAAAGGAAAACTGTGTTTGAAAATTTTACAACAAATATTTGTTTTTTGTGTTTTTTAAAAGTATATTTGGCGTTTTTATTTATTTATCTTCTAAAAAAAAAATTCTGCGAATCCCAAAAAAAGTCCCAAGTATATTTAGTTGAAAAATAAATTGTAAAAAAAAAAAATGTAAAGTTTGTACTAAAGTGGCTGCTTTAAAATTGGTTCCAAAAGAAATGATGGAAAAGTTTTTGTAATCGATGTGTTGGTACCAAAAGTTTAAAAATGTCCTTAGATGTACCCAAAATATAAGGTGTTGATTGTATTATAATTAATTTATAAGTTATGGGTTAGTGATTTAAGCCCTAATAAGTATGGTGCCAAGTAAATTCACGTTTTTCTGGTTTTTTTAGTAGGTGGGAGGTAAAGGTTTTTGAATTCCGACTTGCTGAAATCTACCAAAGCTTCTTTTAGTAACATTTTCCCCACGTTCCTCCAAAAAACCGGTCATTTTCTTATTTATTTTTTTACTCTTACCCTATTAAAAAAACTAATGCGAATAGCTTAGTAAATGGTAAGACGTTTGTAATAAAAAAAAAATTTATGTAAAAAATTTTTGATGAAGATGACAGTTAGAGGTTTTCCCCAAAAATGTGAACATCCTTCACTTTATGAAAACACTATTTCAAAATTGAATATAGTAATGAAAATATTACCACCACTTTTCATAGAAAATTAAAAAGGTTAAAAGAATACAGTATTTTCCTAGGGTCACCGATTATTCATGTACGTTAGGTCACTCACCATAAACTAAAAAAGGAAAAAGGGGAAATGGGCTTAAATTTTACCAGCGATTTTTTGGGAGGGAAATTTGGTTTTAAAATCTAGGGGCCCCCCTGATGGAAATGTTGGGCCACCAGGGTTTAACGAAATGGTAAATTTGAGGGCCCCAAGATAGAAGGGGAAACAGGATAATGTAGTAGGTGTCTAGTTGTAATATTTTAAAAAAAAAATATAAATAAATAAATGTGTTTCAAAGAGTAAAAGTAAAGCGTTTAGTTAAAGTGTTTGTATCCAAGGTTACAAAGCTGTATAAACTTTGTTTATTAAAATGTTTAGTTTTAAATAGAAGTATCGAGTTACTACCTCACCATCAAGTGTTTTTGTTAGAGAGTGGTGTACAATGTTGCTAACATGCTTTGCAACAAACCGAAAGTCCTAATAAGGATTGTTGGTGTTAGGAGGGGGGTACAATGTTAGTACACATAAATTGACAAAAGCCTCAGTGAGCAGTTTCTTGTTGTGGTAGTGTCCAAAACAAATACCAGGGTAGCCCACTTTTTACTTACAAATATAAGAAAAAAGTATTATCTTGAAATAAATTTTATTTCAAAAATTTTGATAAAAATTTTACTCTTTTTAAAAACCAAACTCAAAAAATTTTTCACAATTCTGTTTGTCCCCATGTCTATCTGTCAACCTGTTTTGGCCCATGGTCGGATAGGGTTTGTTGAATTTTTAAAACTTGATTTTATAAGTTATGGGGGAATATTTAAAACGTTTTTTTATTTTGACCTTACCCTTAAAATTTAAAGGATATTTTAAAAAGAGAGATTTTTTAATGCAATTTTTTTTCAAAATGGATCTAAAGATTCTGTTTAAAAATGCAAACCTAGGGAGTTTTATTCCAAATACAACGTAGAGGTTTTTGGGTTTTTGGTCAGTAAAATTTTAAAAGTGTAGGGTGATTTTTAAAAAAACTTAAAATTTAAAAAAAGGAGTCGTGATTCAGTTCCCAATTGATTTTTGGGGAAATGTCAAACATACAAATAACTTTTATAAGTTTACTTTTTTTTTTAAATTTTTGTCTTTGTGGGTGTTTATCAAAGATGTTTTTTCAAAACTGGGGGAAAAAGTCGCTTTGACGATTTGGTTAATAGTATCTTGAACTTGTTTGGATTAAAAACCCCCCGTGTGGGGGCAACAGATTTTAGCTTATTCAAATATATTTTGTCAATAAGTGTTTTTAAAGTTACTCCCGGCCCCCACCGTGGTTCGGATTCCACTTTAAAATGTAGGTCCTTCATTTCATATACAATCACCCCCACCATTAAATTGCGTAACGTTTTAACCGAACGGGTATAAAAACGCGGTGCTAATAATTAAAAATAATAATAATAAAAAATAATAAAAATAATAATGTTATTGTAAATTAAATTTCGAGGTATATTCCCAAAAAAAATTTTTGTTGGACGTGAATTAAGTATGTTACTAGTAATGAATTGTGAGAGTAGAGATAAAGTAATTTTTTTCAGTAGGTGATATGGTGTTATTTATAGTTAAATTTTAGTTAATTGTGATGGATATACCAAAATAATATTTTCGGGGGCCACACCAGAAAAATTGGGGGAAAAAAACCCCCGGGGAAAGTTCTGAAAATTTTCCATCATTTTAGAAATTTTAAAAACGAGGGCCCTTTAAATAGTTTTTTGGGATACACATTTAAACATTTGCCTGGGGGAAAACCCCCTTTAAATATTTCTGGAAAAATTAAAAATTAAAAAATTTATAGGTAAGGAAAAATTAATTGGTTTTGGGATCCCAAATCTCAAAAACGTTCTAGAGGAGGATACCCAAAAATCTTGGAAAGGGGTCTAATTTTCAAAAAATTACTGGAAAAAGGGCCTTTCAAAATGGATTTAAGGGTATTTATTTTACAAAAAATTGGGGTTTAGTCCCGATTTTATTAATTTGGGAAAAAAGTTCCCTTTAAAAAAAATTGTATACACTCCTACACAAAAAGTTCCCGATGGGTGAAGCCCTTCTGTAAATAATGGCCTATGCATATATGTTTATCTTGCCTAATCTTACTTGTATCCCAGAACATCACACGTGCAAAAATTGCCTTTTGATCCGGACCTTTAAAAAATATACGTTTTGAATGTGAGTAATATCATGGATGTACCCTCGTTTTTAGGGGTAGAGAAAGGTTTGTCTTGGTGGATGGGTAAAGCTCCCACGAGTTGGTCGCATTTTTTTTTTTGCATGGAACATCTAATAAATTTGTGTAGTTTCTCAATTATGGTGGTAGAACCCGAGTGGGTGGGGGAAAAAAGGGGGCCTCTTCCCTGAAAAATAATTAGTGGAAAAATCCCCCCCCCCTAAATTATTTTAAAAACCCCTGATACAAACGATAGAAATTGAAAAATCTTGCATTAAACCCCAAAATAACTTCTATTACATTCATTTAAAAAAATTTTCCCGAGAAGTACTTAAAATTTCTAGGCATCTAATTTTCGAAAAAAAATTTAAGCTAGGGCGTCTAAATTCTTCTAGTCACCTAAATTTTAAACATTTTTGGAGGGGGAACCCCCCCAAATGCTTTTTAGGAGATCTAAAAATTTAAAAAGTAAAAAAGGTTTGGGGTATTAAAAATAGCTTCTTGAGGGATCCAAATTTTAAAAAATTTCCAAGGACGCTACTCAAATGGTTCTAGGAAATCCAAAGTTTAAAAAATTTGTAGGGGGCTATTCTAAATATCTTTTTAAAAAAGGGTTTAAATTTTAAAAAAGTGGGAAAGGCCACTTCAAATTAGGGGCAGATCAAAACGATAAGTGGTGAGAGAGGGTTTTATTGCCTTTTGGAATAAAATTAGCCTTTCTAGATGTAGTTCCCCCCCTTCTGATTTCTCAAAAAGATTTAAAAAATTTTAATTAAAAATTAATCCCGGTGAGTCTTTCCAAATAAAGTAAATTTTAAACAGGGATAACAAGTTAATAGGTATTGTGAGTGATGTGGTTAGAGAATTGTGTAATTTTTGTTGATTTAAATTTTTCGTAATAAAAATAATAACTTTAATTTTTTTTATTTAAACCATGTATTTTCTTTTAGAGAAATACCCTTTTTGTTTATTTTCAATAAATTTTGGGTTAAAATTTTCATGTTATTATGTTATATTTGGTGTATTTACAAATTTAAATTTTTTTATTTGTACATTAAAGAAGGACATTGTTTATTTAAAGTTTTTAAAGGCTATTTTAAACGTTTGGCATTGTTATTATTAACGAAGACAGACGTTCCCGTAATGTAATAAATTTAGTGGAAAAAGAACACCCGGATACAAAAAAAGAACACCTAGCTTTTGGCTTAGGGTTCTTTTTGTATGTATTAAATTGTGGTCCCCTTTATATGGTCATCTCAACTTTGTCTGCCAGTTGTTTTTTGTCGCCGTTGGTGTCTTCACTTTGTGGTTCTAGTACGTATTCTTCGACGAGTCGCGGCACTAGTTACCCAGTCTTTAAAAGTTTTTTAAAATTTTGTCGTTTAGTTGGTCTCTGCACATGTTTTTACCCCTTTTTTTAACAACTTGTCTAAGTTCTATTGTGTAGTTTCTTTTCTGTCGTCACTTTGTTCACACGTATCGCCCGTTTTTTGTTGATTAGTTTTTTTTCACCCAAAATTGGTCAAATTCGTGTGTATATCACTTTGTCCTCGTTGCATGGCTAGTGACCAGTAGGTCATAGTAGGGTCAGATAATTAACCCCCCAATCATTTCCAAAAATTTTTTTTATTTTTGTGCCAAATTTGGCTTTTTCCATGGTCCCACTCAATCGACCATTTTTGTCGACACTGCTTTTGTGACGTCTTGTTGTCGACCACTTTTTTCCCAATGTTAACCAGTGTGCGTCGATCGTTAGCGGAGCCCAATTGGGGGCGTTTGCGTCACTTTGTCCCCTAAGCATGAAAAAAGCCCAACAGTTGTTCCAATCGTTTGGGTACATGTCTATTAGCTTCGGATATTTTTTACGTTAACGACAGTTTGTTTTATGACGTGAAAAAAAATTTTGAACCCGTAATAATTTTGTTTACAAAAAAAAACTATAGACTTAGGCCCAGAAATTTAAATAACTTAATGGCTTTTAGTCCTAGTTAATTATAATTGGTCCAAAAAAAAATCAAGTTTATTTCACTTATTGTATTTTGTTGAATATTATTTTTTTAAAAGGGTTTATTTTAAAGAAAATCCTTTTGTTTAAAAGTCATTTTTTCCCCCATATTCCCCAAAAAAGGTTTTTTAATTTTGATATTAAGTTTGGGTATTAATCTTTTTTACAAACCTCACAGTGAATTTTTTTTCATTAAAATTAAAAAAACTATATTTTTTCGAGTTTTCCCCGGCTAGGCCAGGGGGGATCCAGGTGGGTTGGGGGCAAGTCCCCCTGATAGAAAATAATCATAAATATTGAAAACAAACTTTAAAATTTAAAGAATGTTACTAAACCTTCCCATCCTATTCCCCACACGACCCAAACAAAATTGGCAAATTCTTTCAAATTAGTTAGAGCAAAGAAAAAAAGGGTAAAAACTAAAAATTTTCCAAAATTTTTTAAGTTTAGTATTAAAATACACATTTTTTCTTTTATTACTAAAACACTTTAGACCTATGTAAAGTGTATATTATTACTTTTATTGTGACGGCGACTTTTTGTTTTATGTTATTTTTGTATTAAAATTACAAATTGATTAATTCAAATTGTGTTCTTTCTTAAAGTATTATTATTATATTAATTGTTAATTTCAACTAGTTTTTTAAACTCGCAATATTATAATTAAAATATTATAAATTAAAATCTTTATTGATCAAAATTATTAAATGTATCCTTGAAGGAGCCTTGTGGAAAAACCAATTCACCCCTACAACTAGCCCTGGATCCACCCTTGAGCTAGGCGTAGTTAAAAGTATTTGTCCTTCTAACGATAGCATTGTATTCCACCAAACCCCTCTGTAAACATTCCCTGTTAGGTTACTAATCCCCTCTTTCCTTACTTTTATTTTTACTCAAAGCGAGAAGTGAGAGGTAATGATACTGTCTCCCTCTTTAACCGGGCCGTCACGAGCACGACAAACCGATAGTACCACACTCTATCGGAATATATCTGTCCCTAGCAGCCTGTGTACATCGTTAAGCCAAAACTAAAAACATTTGTTTTGGTGAATACAAACTGTTATCTGCTTTGTAAGCTCCACAAGTAGCGAGTTGGAGGCTCTTTTTACAAACTTAAATATATCTAAAATTAACTATCAGCTATTTATTAGCTAACAATTTATAAGCATTTTTGCTCAGAAATAGTTGACCTCGGTGGTCTTGGAGTAAAGTGCTGGCCTCAGGATACGATGTTCGTGGGTTCAAACTCAGCCAGCGTCAAATAATTTTTCTTGTGTGATAAAAATCCATATAGAAACTTTGTTCGGAGGGCAAGTAAAGCCGTCGGTCCCATGTCAATTGTGGATTGTAAAATAACCCTGGAAGGTTTGTGAAAATATATTTACAGACGTAATTGATAGGCCCTTTCACTATTGCTCATAGAAATCTCGTGTGCTGATTTAATCACTCGGTTCATAAGTAAAGGTTAAATACCAAAAAAACGTAAATTCAATTTTTTTTATTTTTTTTATTAGCCCCGCGTCTTACTACCCGTTGGGTTATAGGCCTTCGCTAATGAAAAAGGGGGTGATTGTGAAAAAAAAATGAAGGCCCACAGTTTAAGTGGAATCGAAAAACGGTGGAGCCCGGTTTCCCCCCAAATTTCCCCCGATGTTTTGTCGGGGGGAAAAGGAAAGGGGTTTTGGAAATGAAAAATTTTCCCCCGGGCCCCGAGGTTTAACCCCCCGGGCCGCCAGACGGAAGTTGACACCTTCCCTGCCACAGGTCCCTTTTAATTTTTTTAAAAATTTTTTTTTTAAAGTTTTTTTTCAAAAACTGTCTTTTTTATGAAAAAAAAGGGTATTTTAAATTTTTCAACTTTTAAAAAAATTTTTGTTTTTTTTAAGGATTCGATAAACATTTAAAAAAAAAAATTTTGGGGGTTTTTACGACCTTTAGTTTTATTCTTTTTTTTTTGTGCTTTATTTTTTTTAAATTACCAAAAAAAGATCACTATTTTTGGAAAAATTTTAAAAAATAATGGTTCAATGAGGGGGTTTAAAAAACAAAAAAAAATACAGTTTTTTTCCCTTTTTTACTAGTTTTTATAAAAAGGGGGAAAAATTTTTAAAAAATAAAACGTTTCGCTTTGAGGTGTGAAAACCCGGGGCCTTTTTGAACCCCCCGAGTACGCAGGGGAAAATTTTCCCCCAAAAATTTTTTTGGTTTTTTCCCCGATACAATTAAAAATTTTAAAAAATTTTTGATTTTTAAATTAAAATCATAAAAAAGTTTTTTATTTAATGATTTTTAATTTTTTATTTATTTTTATCAAAAAAAAAAAATTTTTCCCATATAATACAAGTAGCAAAAAAGGGTTTTTGATTTTCTTAAAATTTAAGTAATATTGTTGGGGGAAAAAAAAGGGTTGGAAAAAATTTAAAAAAAATAATATTTTTGTTAAATCTTTAAAAATTTAAAAAGAAAGAAAAAGTTTTTAAAAATGAGAAAAAAATTCTAAAATGGGGCATTACTAAAAAAAGTTCTTTTTTTAAAAACCCCCAAAGGGTGGTGGAAAAATTGGGTTTTTATTTTTATTATTTTGGTCACTTTTTTTTTTTTTTGAAAGGTATAACAACAAAAAAACTGTATTATAAACCCAAAAGAAGTTCAGGTATTGCCCTAAGAGAAAGGGGGGCCCCAATGTTAATGACCTTTTTAAACATGGGAAGTAGAGGGTTTAAAATAAAGAAATCTATTAATTTTACTCCGAAATCAAAAAATTCCGTCTGTCCCGGGCCATTGTCGGGGCGCAGAGGTTAAAATTTTTGTTTTTAGAAAAGGGTTCCCCGGTGATTACTTGCCCCAATGAAGTCATGTTTTGTGTATGGGAGTCTCATTGATTTCACGGGGGGGCGAAAAAAAGCGAACTATAAACCCCTTTTGGGTTTTGGGGGGAAAATTTTTATTGTAGATAAAAAAAACTATATTTCTTTTTAAAAGGGGAAAAACCCAAAATTGTCCCCCATTAATAAAAGGGTTTGGGTCAGTGAAACAAGCAAAAACCAATTTAAAAGGAAAATATTCGAAATAGGAAAATAAAGAAAACCCCCTAACAAGCACGCAGTCTAAGTGGCAATTCTTTTTAAAGTGGTTTTCCGGGTCATGGGGCATCAGGGTTTGAGCTTTGCCCGGTGAAGGGGGGATTTGTTACATAAATAATTTCCAAAATTCCCCTTTTAAATTTTAAATTTCCTCAACCCTACCATATTAATATAAAATTAAAAAGCTTACTTTCCCCGTTTGGTAGTTAAGACAGCGTGGAATAAGTAAAGTAACAAACAGCTGATAGTTTTTCCTTCAAGACCATCACCGAGGGATTATTTAAATACAGTAACTATTAACATTGCCAATTTATAAAATCTTTTCTCTCCTTCTATTACAGTTTTGACTGTTCTTCTCTTCGAAAAAACGAATTAGTATTATAAGTGAGATTTCAAACAAATAATCTTGTTTTTTTGGCATGATAAAGGCCCAAAATTTAAATTAACTGTTGTTAAGACATATAAAACTGGCAATCTTCTGAAAACTTTTATATAGCTCGCTGCATATTCCCTTTATCCCTCATGTAATTAAAGAGAGCAATAAGATACAAAGTATTCATCGTTTGTAAATTTTCCTTAATTATAAATAATTTTAGAATAAAAAACGTCTTGGCACGATATAAAATAAATTTCATCAGTATTTTTTGTAATATATTAAGAAAATTTGATCAAGAAATTTGGCTGTCCATGCACAAATGTTTGTTGATTGTAAGAATTATTTTAATGTATGTCATAATGAGCTGTTATTTGTAAATAACATGCTATGAAATAGCTAAGAGTATGAAAATTGCACTTTAATGCATTAATAAAACATTTGTATCCTATGAGATACTGTCCAGTTCCATTATGGAATACAACAATATTAAAAAAATTAATCAGAATGTAGGACGAGTTGAATTTTAAGGAAATTCACCCAGAATTCATAAAATCAATTTCAAAAACAAAAATATATAAAAATATATTTCCGTTGCATCTGGCTCAGTAGAGAACCCGATTTCTGGAACATTGTTTCCAAATATTTTACTTTTTCAAAATTGCCAAGAAATTTTGAGTAAATTTAAAGTAATAGTTAGATTTTCTTTGGTGATGTGTTTATTCTATTTCGAATAATTTTAATTGAAGGGAACTGGAAAAAATTATAGTTTAAAAGTAAACATCATGCAATAGTAAAGAATAATTTGTTCTTTGTAAAGAGCACCTAGCCATCAGTTTACAACCCAACTCATAAAAAATAGATATTCTATAACATTTGTGGAGGAATTGGGCCTGAATAATTGAAAGAGTTTTTCAACACTCACGTACTCTATAGCACTGTACAAAGTGTCATAGTTTTCGGCAACTTTATTTAATTTTAACGTTCTGAACATAACCTTGTACGGATCACAAGACATTGTCAGGAAAGTCCGGGCTCACAGATTGCTCTAAGCAGGACATGCAGCCAAAATGGGAGATTCTAGAACCGTCTTCATGGTATTGACTGGGAAACCTAATGAAAAACCTAACGTGCATAGAAAAATAACATTAGAATGGACAAGAAGGGATAGAGTTTAAAGAGGTGGACTGGATAGAACTATCCCAAGATAGGGATAGGTTGTAAATAGGTGGACTAGATAGAACTAGATCAAGATAGAGATAGGGTGCAATGAGGATAACTGGATATAACTACCATAAGATAGGGATAAAGGGGTAATGAGATAGACTGGACAGAACTAGCTCAAATTAGAGATAGAGAGTAATGTGCTGTTTGGGAGGAGGTGAAAAAGAATGTTTTAATCTTTCATCTAAGGGAACGGGGTTTTTAATAAAACAAATTAAAGAAAAAATATCAAACAACATCTTACTTGAACTTAGTCTTCCAGCAAACTTTTACTAGGGCCCATTTGGGGTAAATGATCACTAAATTGAGGGGCTGATATCTGTACTAATTATATAATAATATAGTAACAATATACAGATATACCTAGGCTATGTGAAAATGACAGAATTACCAATTCTCAATTATAAAAACAAACTTTAATAACTAAAATAATATCTTAATAATGAGCTAGCCACTATACGGGTAAAATGCTAATCATTTAAATAGCATATATATATTGATGGTTATAAAATTGAACATCCTCACTAATAATAATAAAAACTTACAAAAAATTTATAGTTTTATAAACAAAGTGGTGACATGTATAAAATCGACAACTGGACAGCTACTAGTATTATGAACTTGTGGTTTTTAAAGCACAGACCTTTCTACTAAATTACCTATTTGGGATAATTGTGTCATTCAACTAAAAATTGAATGAATCGGGGGACCACCATTAAATCGCATGTCCCAAATTTCATCGCGTGTCCATTACATCGCGTTTTGCTAGGTAGTGGGCCTGACTCTCATCTCTGACTTTCACTTTGAAATTAAGTCTGGGGTTTAAAGGGATAGTGTGTCTGACTCTCACTTTGAATGTTAGGGCTGTTTAAAAAGGGGTAGTGTGTCTGACTCCACTTTGAATGTTAGGGCTGGTTGAAAGAATAGTGTGTCTGAATTCACTTTGAATGTTAGGTCTGGTTGAAAGGAAAGTGTGTCTGATCTCATTTTTAATGTTAGGTCTGGTTGAAAGAGTAGTGTGTCTGACTTCACTTTGAATGTTAAGGCTGGTTTAAAGGTAGTGTGTCTGACTCTCATTTTGAATGTTAGGGCTGTTTGAAAGGTATGTGTCTGACTCTCACTTTGAATGTTAGGGTGTTTAAAGGATAGTGTGTTGACCTCACTTTGAATGTTAGGGCGGTTGAAAGGATTTTGTGTCTGACTCTCACTTTGAATTTTAAAAGGGGGTTTAAAGGATGTGTGTCGAATCTCACTTTAAAATGTTAGGGTGGTTGAAAGGATAGTGTGTCGACTCTCACTTTGAATGTTTAGGGCTGTTTGAAAGGATAGTTTTCTGACTCTCACTTGAATGTTAGGGCTGGTTGAAAGGATAGTGTGTCTGACTCTCACTTTGAATGTTAGTCTGGTTGAAAGGATAATGTTCTGACTCTCACTTTGAATGTTAAGGCTTTTTGAAAGGATAGTGTGTCTGACTCTCATTTTGAATGTTAGGGGGGTTTTAAAAGAATAATGTAACTTATTCAAACTTAAATAAACCTCACCATAACCGAGATGCTTAGACAACTGGATCTATAAAACTCCTAAAATAAATAAACCATAATTTTTTTTTTGGTTTCTCTGGAAAAAATTGTTTATATAAAAAGGAAAATTTTTTAAATTTGTAGATTATATGCTTTTTTAAATTATTCCATCTTTGCTTTTCATTGTACCACAGACATTTGAATTACAGATTTAATTTTATAATTAATTTAAGGACATTTCTGGAGATTTTTGGGAAGCAAAAACCCTCCGGGGGATTAATTGACCCTTTATTCCTATATGTTGTACCAAGGGAGGCTACTGTGTGTAAGAGGGGGGGGAAACGTAACAGGGTGGGCCTAATGTATTTTTACAGAAAGCGATGAATAACACGCATAAAATGGACATGCAGTAATGGGCACGCGATGTAATGGCTTGCGATGTAATGGACACGCGAGTAATGGACACGCAATTAATGGTCACGTTTTAAAAAACTTCGATGTAATGAACGCGATGTAATGGGTTTTCGATGTTAATGGACAGTGATGTAAGGACTTGCGATTATGGCACGCGATGTAATGGACCGCATGTAATGGTCACGTTGTAATTGACTTGCGATTAAAGACACGCGATGTAATGGAAACGCGATGTAATGGCAACGCGATGTAAGGGTTTCGTTTGAATGGACTGGCGATGTAATGGACACGCGATGTAATGGATTTGCGATGTAATGCTTGCGATGTAATGGACACGCGATGTAATGGACAGCGATGTAATGGACACGCGATGTAATGGACTTGCGATGTAATGGACACGTGATGTAATGGACTTGCGATGTAATGGACACGTGATGTAATGGATTTGCAATGTAATGGACACGCGATGTAATGGACTTGCGCGTAATGGACACGTGAAAGTAATGGGCTTGCGATGTAATTGTATACACCCGAAAGATCACTGACAAGTAGAATATTCCGGGCAGCACAGTTAGTGCTCAACGCGTAGACCCTAACAATCAGGGTCAATATCCCTGGGCCGGGTGTTTTATTTATAGATTTTCAGTATCACTCTATAATAAGAAAAATACGTGTTTGATTAAAAGTAGAACTGTTATTAATGCATGGTGTTAAGATAATAATTAATATTAAGAATAAGTGATAGTTTATATATTCACTGTCAGTACATAGCAATAATTATACAACTGGTGAATATACTTTTATAGTTCATACTCGTTTCATAATAAACGTCCAAAGAAATGAACCCAATGTTACCTACCATCTTGTACAAACTTGCTATCCAACAATCCTTATCCTGGGTTTGGTTGGCAAATGTCACTAGTTCGAACTCAGGCAGTGACAGGGTTTAGGTTGGAGTAGAAAATTGATAGTAAAATAATTATTTATGATTGTACAGCTTACACGTTTGTCACTTTATTGACACATTGCTATTTTCACCCTTTAACATGAAAATAGCATCGTGTGATCAGTATCTGTGTTTAACAAATGTATTCTTTCAGCTAAGATTTACTAATCTAAAAGCCACTCATCAATAAAAACCTTTTCTAATGTATATTCCTAATGAATAATCCTTTAATTTAATATAGAAAAATTACTCCAACTAGCCTTAAAACTAGAATTTTGGTAAATTAACTTATAGTTGTTAAAATGACATGATAATATGTAAAAATGAGAGCCATAGAAAAAGAACTCCTTCCTTATAAATACATAAATGTAGATAGCTCAACATTCAGTAAAGGTTCTTAGTTTGGGGTATCGACTATAGCTATATCTCCTGCTGTTTTTGTAATGAAAGAGTAATTTATGCTCTTTTGTTCACAAAGATGCCCCCTCTCCCCTTTTTTTCCGCCGTCACAACCAAAATTTTAGTGGCTGATACTTATAAGATGTTGTTGAAGATCTCTGAAAACACCTAAAGAGGCAAATATCATCTCCATCTTAAAAAATAGTTCTATAAATGCAACACAAATTTAAAAACATGTTGAATATTATCTTTTAGAAACATTGATGAAATATACAATATCAATGCCAGAGCTCTCTACTAGATCAGTGGTATTCAACATGTTCTGTTCTCACACCGCTAAATAATTTATCATTAACTATGTATGCTCAAAGTTGTTGGCGCATAATGCAAGTTTATTTATTCTATAAATTACAGATATAATATTTGCTATTAAAATAATGTATTAAATATTAAAGTTTAAGAGAGAAGAATATAATTTAGGAGTTTATAACATTTTTCATACCCTAAAATATCTTTGCCTACCCTCAACCTCCTTCCCAAAAGGTTAATACACCAATGCTCCTTATTATAATATACCTATATATATGTTTACTTCATCATATAGCTAGATTGTTTATCTGATACTGTTTAGTTTTATTATGTAATATTGTGTATAAGATGATCAACATCACGTAACCCACTTGGTGGCCGCATGGTCTAAGGTAACGCGCACTTTCGCAGTAGACTAGACTGCTGATGACGGGGAGATCAAGGTTCAAATCTCGTTCGGGTGAGTTGAGGGTGTTTTTCCCAAAATTGTTTTCCAAAGTCCGTCTAGGCAAATGTGGTACACTTCCTCTAAACACAATCATCATAATCGTTAAAACCATAAGCGTAATCAAACCAAACTGGTAGTAAGACGTGGTGATAAAAAGAATGTTTAAGTGGGGGCCTATAATTATAGAAAAACATTCTACAGACGGTAAATTATAAGAACCCTTACACCAACATTGGTGGACACGTGGATCAAATGTAAGGCTCGTCTAGTCTTGTTTACAGTGGTGGTGGTGTCGAGGTAATAACTACGAAGGGTGTAATAAGAGTAATTTATCATAAATGGCTTCTCAATTTTAATCCATGCAAAAACGTATACATTTCCACTAAAATTCTACAATAACCCTCGCTTTCAACGTATCAATACAATAAATACGATACCGGGCCAGTAGTAAGTCGTGTTGAATCATAAAAAAAAACTATGCAATTTCACTGTCGCATCGATGGACAAGCCGACTAAACGTCTCCCTTATTTAGTCTGGTTTTCCAGTGATGATAAGATTGGGGTCCGTATCCCGAAGGGTGAGCTGAAAGTGGTTTTTTATATTTTACTTTTTTCACCCTCCTTACACACATATGTTGGTACACACTTCCTCTGAATTCTCTTGTTCTATCCTCACACCAGTAGGCATAGCGTAACTATGAAAAGAACGCCAATAACAAAAAAGTGAGTTTCTAAACAGAAGTAACAGATGGGCTGGGAAGGGGAACGTTATATCTGATTATTCTATAAATTGGCTGTGTATCACCCGGTTAATGGAAAGAATAACTGTAATGTAAGACACTCCATTATAGTGATATGTCTATCTAACCTCTGTAAGACTCTCTATGATAGTGATATGTCAGGATGTAACATCCTTCTATCTAACCTCTGTAAGACCCTCCATGATAGGGATATGTCTATCTAACCTCTGTAAGACCCTGCATGATAGTGATATATCTATCTAACTTCTGTAAGATTCTCCATGATAGGGATATGTCTATCTAACCTCTGTAAGACTCTCCATGATGTGATATCGTTGTATTAAGATCTGTAAACCCTCCATGGTAGTGATATTGTATCTAACCTCTGTAAGACTCTCCATGATAGTGATATCCTGTATCTAACCTTGTAAGACTCTCTATGAATAGTGATATTCTACTTAACTTTTGTAAGACTCTCATGATAGTGAATCCTTGTATCTAACCTCTGTAAGACTCTCTATGACAGTGATATGTCTATCTAACCTCTGTAAGACCCTCCATGATAGTGATATGTCAGATGTGACATCCTTGTATCTAACCTCTGTAAGACTCTCCATGATAGTGATATCTCTATCTAACCTCTGTAAGACCCTCCATGATAGTGATATGTCTATCTAACCTCTGTAAGACTCTCCATGAAAGTGATATCATTGTATCTAACCTCTGTAAGACTCTCTATGATAGTGATATGTCTATCTAACCTCTGTAAGACTCTCCCATGATAGTGATTTTCCTTGTATCTAACCTCTGTAAGACCCTCCATGATAGTGATATGTCTATCTAACCTCTGTAAGACTCTCCATGATAGTGATATCGTTGTATCTAACATCTGTTAAGACCCTCCATGGTAGTGATATGTGTATCTAACCTCTGTAAGACTCCCCATGATAGTGATATCCTTGTATCTAACCTCTGTAAGACCTCTATGATAGTGATATGTCTATCTAACTTCTGTAAGACTCTCCATGATAGTGATATCCTTGTATCTAACCTCTGTAAGACCCTCCATGATAGTGATATATCTATCTAACTTCTGTAGATTCTCCATGATAGTGATATGTCTATCAACCTCTGTAAGACTCTCTATGATAGTGATATGTCTATCTAACCTCTGTAAGACCCTCCATGATAGTGATATGTCTATCTAACCTTTGTAAGACTCTCCATGATAGTGATATCCTTGTATCTAACCTCTGAAAAGACTCTCCATGATAGTGATATCCTTGTATCAAAACCCTGTAAGACTCCTATGATAGTGATATGTCTATCTGAACCTCTGTAAGAATCTCTATGATAGTGATATGTATATCTAAACTCTGTAAGACTCTTCATGATAGTGATATCCTTGTATCTAACCTCTGTAAGACCCTCCATGATAGTGATATCCTTGTATCTAAACTCTGTAAGACCCCCATGATAGTGATATGTCTATCTATCCTCTGTAAGACTCTCTATGATAGTGATATGTCTATCTAACCTCTGTAAGACCCTCCTGACAGTGATATGTCTATCTAACCTCTGTAAGACTCTCTATGATAGTGATATGTCTATCAAACCCTCTGTAAGACCCTCCATGATATGATATGTCTATCTAACCTCTGTAATACTCTCCATGATAGTGATATGTCTATCTAACCTCTGAAGACTCTTTATGATAGTGATATGTCTATCTAACCTCTGTAAGACCCTCCATGACAGTGATATGTCTATCTAACCTTTGTAAGACTCCTCTATGATAGTGATATCTCCATCTAACCTCTTTAAGACTCGCCATGATAGTGATATGTATATCTAACCTCTGTAAGACTCTCCATGAAAGTGATATCATTGTATCTAACCTCTGTAAGACTCTTTATGATAGTGATATGTCTATCTAACCTCTGTAAGTCCCTCCATGATAGTGATATGTCAGATGTTACATCCTTGTATCTAACCTCTGTAAGACCCTCCATGATAGTAACAGGTCCACGTTGAAACTCTGTTATAGCTCCCAGGCGAGGCGCAGTATCCTTGCAGCCAAACCCTTGTCAGTTACCCTATTGTTTACTTCGAGGTGGTTTCCTGGGTCACAAGCCACAACTCACACGTCCTGTTTGTACACGCCCTCGTTGTGGCAAGGTAGAACTTGTGTGAGCTAAATACCAGCGACTTCTTTATTTGAACGTGGGACGTTTCTTTATGTCGCATTGTCTCTGATATATTTAAAATATCTATATAAAATATTTGCCCTCGAGTTATGGTTCATGGACATGAGCACGGAGTGACAGTTGACTGTCGTACGTAGCCTGTATTAAAGTTGTTTGATGATTGATGACGTTTCGAAAGGATTGTTTCTCTCTACTAGCGTTGTTTAGTGTTCATTTTCTGAACCAAACGACTGTATAGTTCAATATAATCAGTTGATGGGTCAGATCTGGCCTGCGGGACATTAGTCTGAGGTTATGGTTATCAAACTGGGAGGGCACATCTCCCTAGAAGGTCGCAAAACACTTCCAAAGGAGGAAGAGGGCGTGGTACAATTCGGGAATATCGTTAAAAATATTAAAAATGTTGGAGATAATTTTATTATATCACTTTTCTGGAGTAACTAAGATAATTATTTCTTGTTGTGTTGGCAACACTACCTACCAATTGTAACACATTTTGGTAGCAGCCAAAAGTGTGCATGCACATGTTAATTTTTGAGCTTGCGTCCTCAAATTTGCCGCCCAATTATCCTCTTCACTCGCCCCCTAAGCCAAAGGTTACAAAATTTATTCGATCAAAGGACCTCTTGCACCAGAAAAACCACATTCTGGAGGCCTCAGCGCATTTTTTACATTAATCTTTTGAGAATTCAATAATTACAGTTATATTTTAAAAGAATAAAAGTATACAAATAAAACATCTCACCTGCTCTAGCTGTACCTTTTGCAAATGTCCTTTATAGAGATTTAAAAAGATTGGCAATCCTAATTACAGATGTTATTTTATATTATCAAGGAGCCTGAGATAACTGGTGGAAACTAAGGTCTCCGTGAAGCGCAGTTTGGAAATCATTGCCTAAGCTACCATTGTGGCCAAGTGCAACATCACAGAATCTTCAACTCTGACTCTTATAAAAACTAAACAGCTTTGTCGACTTTAAGTGGACAGCAATTTGCGGTGTGCTCTGTCAAATACAAACTCAATATTCAAGAAGTGATGGAAACAAAACAGTTCCAACCCTCACGATAAACTTAGTCCAACTTTCATACCACTATCCTGCCACTGTTAGATTGCTTTTTGTATAAAACAAATAAGTGACTAGAAAGCATTAACAATTTATTTCTAAATATACAAAATACAGGAGTAGGGGCGTGGGAATGGAATTATCTACAAATGAAGCGCCAGCTAAAAAGCGTTGGGAACCACTGGTATAAAGCATCATTCTTATGCTAAACAAACTGTCAGTGATGGGGAGATCGTGTTTCGAATCCCAGTTGGGCATATGAAGATGGTTTTCCCTAATGGTTTTTCAATCTGCCT
The DNA here is from genome assembly GCA_039000515.1 of Timema cristinae. Classification (NCBI taxonomy): domain Eukaryota; kingdom Metazoa; phylum Arthropoda; class Insecta; order Phasmatodea; family Timematidae; genus Timema; species Timema cristinae. Next base: position 11,047 of record JBCFYV010001018.1, on the reverse strand, counting down.
TAACGCAAATTCATGTAGATCTACTCTAAATTCCAACTTCCCCTTCCATAACACATTATCTTAAATAGTAAATATGCGTATAAACCAAACGGGTAGTGAGACGCAGTGACACAAACAATCTCACATGCAGTCTACCAGGCACTCGAGGGTTCTCAGCCAGGACAAATGGATAGTGAGACGCAGTGACACAAACAATCTCACATGCAGTCTACCAGGCACTCGAGGGTTCTCAGCCAGGACAAATGGATAGTGAGACGCAGTGACACAAACAATCTCACATGCAGTCTACCAGGCACTCGAGGGTTCTCAGCCAGGACAAATGGATAGTGAGACGCAGTGACACAAACAATCTCACATGCAGTCTACCAGGCACTCGAGGGTTCTCAGCCAGGACAAATGGATAGTGAGACGCAGTGACACAAACAATCTCACATGCAGTCTACCAGGCACTCGAGGGTTCTCAGCCAGGACAAATGGATAGTGAGACGCAGTGACACAAAACAATCTCACATGCAGTCTACCAGGCACTCGAGGGTTCTCAGCCAGGACAAATGGATAGTGAGACGCAGTGACACAAACAATCTCACATGCAGTCTACCAGGCACTCGAGGGTTCTCAGCCAGGACAAATGGATAGTGAGACGCAGTGGCACAAACAATCTCACATGCAGTCTACCAGGCACTCGAGGGTTCTCAGCCAGGACAAATGGATAGTGAGACGCAGTGACACAAACAATCTCACATGCAGTCTACCAGGCACTCGAGGGTTCTCAGCCAGGACAAATGGATAAGACACTTTCCCAATAGGCTAGACTGCCAATAACGGGAAGATTTCACTTGAGCCCTGTCGGGTGAACTGAGGGTGGTTTTTCTTTAATAGTTTAAAACTCTCCTACTCTCAAATGCAGGTACACGTCCTCTAAATTACACCTTTATAATCCCTGGTTCAATATCGTAATTAGTGCATAGTCGTATATTAAAAGGTGGTGTAAAGAAAAAACGTAAAATAGCTAAAAATACAGATTCCCTATCAACTGAGTTAAGATACCGCATACAGGAAACAATGGCTTGGCGTGGAGTGTTGCCAGGGTAAGCAGAGTTAGTTGATACTGATTCTGTATCTATGAGATCCTTCTAATAACTCAGTAGAGAGCTATTTGGACAGGTGTGAGAGATAATATATCCCTATATGAGTGTGTGTAGAGCAAATACTATATATGGGGGATTAATAAAGATCATGCAGGGGGTTCAGGGGTTCTGAGTAAATGGAGGCTCTCTTTCAGACACAATAATTTACCTAATTATGTAGTTCATTAATCTGTATTAACATAATATTAAAATTACGTACACTCCACCTAATCTTATAGGTAGCAGTTTTTACCTTGGCGTGTAACCCAATGGTAGTAAGATGCAATGCTAAAAAAACTACCTTGCTGGATTATACTATATTTTATGCTACAATATAGTGGGACCATGAAAGGAAAGTTTTCTACCTTTCAGTGTTAACAAGATATTATTAAATAAATATAAAATAAGTTTTCTAATATTTTGCTGTATTTACCACGACTACCGAATTATAAATAAGAGTCCGTAAAATAAGATATATATATATATATATAAAATAAATCAACATTAAAGAACCTTTAGCACGCATTACATGTTCGTTGCGACTGCAAACCACAGGGACAGTTTAAACAAGCTTTGCTTACGCTGGCAACACTACACGGCATGCCACTTATATAGCTATAAAATAATTCGTTAGATGCTTATATACCCACCTGTAGCTTCGGTCAAAAAAGTAACGTATACTATGTGATCTTCTAAGAGAAACATTATCGTCAGCTCGCAGTCAGGTTTAGACAAAGTATGTTATCTTTTACCTTCACTTAGCCTCATTCCTCGTGGTCTCCCTATTATTGACAGTCCACCTCCTTGGCGTGGAGCTAGGATCGTAGGAAGTAACTCTACTTGATACCCAGAGCTCAATGAATGTAAATTCAGTCAAACTTACATAGGATAGATGATCATATTACACGCCCATGCCCCACGATGCGTTACAATTATCATAGACCTACATATATTGCCTCCCGATTTATCAGTATTTTATTGAATTTATTAAAAATGAATAACCATATTAATATTCCATGAAGCCATGCTCTTCTGAGACACGTTAAACAGGTAGTTGAATATAAATGAATATTTCACTAAAACACCTTTCAATTTACATTTCTTTACTATTAATTATATTCAAGAAAATGTAATATTTCTTTAAATATAAAATGATGCAGTTTTTGTACAAGGATTACTTAACTATTTTTAGATAAAGCTAAACTGCGTCCTCACAAGATAAGTTCCTAGCACAGAGTAATCTTTTCATGACTTCCCATAAACTTTTATGCTGTAAATATTGGTAGCATTTTACTATTTTATTGGTATTGAAAGGAAGTGTTGTACAGGGCATATGTTGTACTCATTGTCACATATGTGGAAGAAACATTGGCAGTGAATCTAAGGGATACAAGGAAGGTGGAGGCCGTGGCAGTGAAGATTGTGAGGAGCGTGCTAGCTGTCACGAGGAGAGACAAGAATGAAGTTATCCGGTGAAGAGTTGGGGTACAGGGAGTACATGGGATAGTAGAGGAAGACTGAGATGAGATGGTATGGTCATGTAATGAGGAGGGAAAAGGAAAACACAACAAAGATAAAGATAGCAAGGGAGGCCAAGAAAGAAATAGAGGGAACAGATAACATAAAGTGTTCAAGAGAGAGAAGAAGAATGGAAGAAATTAAAGTAGGAGGGGTGGTGGAAGGATAGAGGAGTATGGAGGCATTTTACTAAACTAACCTGGCCACAGGCTGGAAACAGATGATGATAATGATGATGATTTATATTATTTTCTATTAAATAACAATTTAATATTTTATATAAATCATGGTTTCCCTCGTGGAACCTTCTGAATTTCACCCACCAAAGTAGCCTCCCTTATAAACACTGTAAGGTGAAGAAGAAAGGCGCTTTAATATCCACACTGTTGATATAAAAATAATATAGTCTGTTCTTCAGAGACTATTCTTAAATACATATTATAAAGAATATTCTAGTAATTGAAAGATCATCAATTTTTTGGTAGGACCTGGAAGAATGGTGTGGACAAGTCGAGATTCATCAGCTTGAATTATAACGAGGATAAGATCCTCTTACATTAATTACCAGTTAGCCGACAAAAAAGCACTAATAAAACTGTCTTATTTAAATAAAAATATTAACAGATCTTCTTAAGGCCGATTAGTTGGGAAATTAGATGCAACAAAAGATATCAAAATGTAGCTTTCGGCACCACGCTAGCGTGTGCCACTGTCGAACGTCAGTTTGAACCTTGTATTTAGGGTTATCATAACGTCCCCTAGGGGAATTTTTGGAATTAGATATCTTACCCTAAAATTAATGGGAGTGTACTGAAATAAAAAAAGATGTAAAATTGGCTTTCTATGCTAGAGAATTTTTGATTATATTTTGTATTAAGTAACTGATTAATATGACAGATAAATGGTACGGAACTCCGTACGGACTTTCTTGCTCTATTGTTTGTAAATTGAGTTATTTACTCAAAACTCGAATTAAATGTGAAACAAAATAATATTAAACTAGCAAACCTAAGCATAAATTGCACTAAACTTAATGTAAAACTTTATCTTTTGAGTCCCGGTTTTAAAATTTATAATTTTGTTTAAAAAATTAATGTCCTCATTTGTATTTTTGTACCAATAAAACAGATCAATGTTGGGTCCAGAAGGATCAACACTTCGTATTAAAATTTCAACTTCCGGATTAAATTTTTGACATTTTATTAGGTGTTGCAAATCTTCATGCTATCGCATTTCTATTAAATTCGGCATTTATAAATTTTGATCAATAAAAAATGTAAATATCAGTAGCGTCTGGTGACCAAAATTCTTAGGCAAGCTTATAAGGAGTACCCCCAAGCTTAAAAGCGGAGGTCCCGGAATGTTTTTTAAAAATATTTTATGCTTCAAGAACCTATTTGGAGGTGTGTTTTTTATGATAGTTGTGGCTTTGGGCGTCCTTCTGTTCTGTGATATACATTATTGTGTTAGTATTTATTATATACATATAGTTATAAATTATCGTTTGTTAGCTTTCACTGATACACACATCAAGACTTTGTGTATGAAATGTTTTGGAAGTAATTTTACAATATCTTGGTCACATGGATTGCATACAAGTTTTAGTAGGCGACTATTCACACGGCATTTGTGATTGCATAAAATATTTGAAAAAAAGAAGCGTTTTGGCCCTTTTTATGGAAAAATAATGATTGAATGATTTGGAAAATATTGGTATTTAATGTAAATAATTTCTTAATCATTCCTATATGATGACATTTTTTTAAAAAATTTGTTAATTAAAAAAAAATTGAAAACCTTTATGATTGGGATTTAACCTTCTTGAATTAAATTTTTTTTCAAGCATTTTGCTGTTTTCTTACAATCACTCTTTTATTAAAAAAAAAAAGTAACTGTCTAGCATGCGAAGTTTTCTTGTTTACAACTAAAAAGTTTTACAAGAAAAATGTCTTATATAGGACGCGTTCTATTTCCTGAAATTGTATACAAGTTCGGCAAAGCAGATCTTACATTAATTTTGGTATTCACACGACGCCATCATCAGGCTGCAACTTCTTGTACAACTTTTTGTAAAAGAAGTTGTGTCGTGTGTAGAGGGCTTAAAGATGTGTAGAAACGGGGTCAGTACCTTGACAATATTAATTTCCTCTTTCATTCCATACCAGCCTGTTTTGAAAGGGAAGAGAGAGGTAGTGACTTCGGTTCTAGTCATCACCTTTTGGGCAAGAGAAGTCGTAGCTCAGCTGCTTGCATTTTTGCCTGACATCTGCAACTATTCCCCTTCTCACCCCTCCGAAATCTATGACGTCACAAATAAGAACTACACTAGCTAGAGCAATGGGATGAAAAATGGACAAATACCGACTTTTAACCACCATTAGATGGACTAGTGAACATCTGGTATGAATGTTACAGTCACTGCCATGTGTAGTTTTTTTTCTCTCAAACCCATCGATGCTTGAATTACATTTAAATGATTACCAGGAGAATATTTTTGCAGACATTAAATAAAATAATTACATAACTTCAATCAAAGGCAAGCAGTGCTTGCCTTGCTTGCCCTAACGCGACGCCACTAGTAAATATTGACTATTGAGTCTAAAATGAATATAGATCATTGTTATAAAAACATTTCTCCTAAGAGGTTTAATGAAAAACAACATAAACTTTTAGAGACTTCCTTATATTTAATTACTCCATGGCATTGTAGAATTATTGCGTTAAAACTTAAGTATTATCTCTTTACAACTAAAGCTGACAAAATTGTATTAACATATTTGCCAATATATCAGAAACTGTTGGAATTATAAAAACATATTTAATTTTTTTTATTTCTAATAGTAGTACAATTTTACAATGATAAGTTATTCAGTATCTCAAATAGTTGCGGAGATACGGAAGATTCCGCTTCTATAAGGTACCAAAAATATCATTTTCATGGTAAAATGAAAATAACCGATTAATTTATAATATTAATTATAATTAACACCTATATACGAACTACACTAATCAAAATCATTAGTGTCCATTTTGAGAAAATCGATTTTTTTCTCTTTTTGCCCTTTCTTAAACTATTCTTAAATTTAAGTTTAAACACACAGACAGACGTCATTGCAAAGACCACATTTAGGGTTTGGGGGTCTTGAGACGTCGACATTCATCAACATTTCAGGCTAGATTTTCTTTTGCGGTCGAAATACTTTTACCTTTTGTGTTCGAAAAGTTAAAATATATATATTTACGAATAGCTTGAAAGTGAATGATTTTATAAAAATATTCATCTGATAAATTTTTGTATTATAAAGAGACCTACATATTTGTAACGATAAGTATTTTCATATCTAACATAGTTTAGGAGATATTATAAAAAAAGATAATTTACGCATCAGACTGGAGCCCTTAAAGTCATTTGGCCAAAATATTGAGATAAGCCATTTTGTTTAAAATATTTAGAAATGTTTATAAATGAAATTTAATCAAAATCGATAAAGCCGATTTTAAGAAAACTGACTTTTTCTCTTTTTTCCCTTCAGTAAACTACACTTAATTTTAGGGTTATATATCCAATTCCAAAAAAACCTCGGGGCAAACCTTATGAAAACCATAGATACCAAGTGTTAGCCCAATCGGTAAAATAGTTTAGGCTCTGGTTGGAGGTACAGACAGAAAGACAGACAGATGGAAAGTCATAAACCACATTTTTGGATCCGGGGGATCATGAAACGTCAAGATTAATCAAAATCTTTAGTTTGATTCTTTTGATGATCCCAATACTTTCTCTTCTTGTAAGATAGCGAGAAAGTAAAAATGGGTAGTCCTCTCTCTCCCATAAAATGAATTTAATGGTACCTTATGTATGCAGAAATTTCCAATTTTGATCATATATCTACAACTATTTAAGAAATGAAGTAACTTATCTTTATAAAGTTGTAGAACTATAAAACCTAGCTCTAAGCAAGCATTTCTTACCCTATATTTATGGATCAGTTTTAAATGTGAAACTGATTGTCATGTGCTTTAGTGGACACAGATACTCATATTGTTTCAGTGTTTCTATATTAGTGTATGTTATTTATTTGTGCTCTTTGATGGAGTGTTTCTGCAACAATGTTTATTATTTTATTTCACAAATCTTAAAAGATTTTAAGAAATATCTCTGTTTTCAGATAAAGAAAGAGATAGGTTATTTGCGATGCACTGTACCATTTATTTTACAACAGTTCGGGATATCCACATTTCCAAACCAATATGGTAGGGATTAAGAAGGTATAATTTATAAGTAATACTCCTGCATTAGCGTCGATGGAAGGTGTGATTTTTTTCTTTTAAATGTCTTTATTAAAGCCGGATCATAATCATGATCTCTCAATTCAGGTCACCCAGACATGATGCCTTTGCACACGTGCTCCAGTGGATGACACACTACCTTCTTGATCCCACAGAACAAAACATTATTGAAGATAGAAGTGCGTTCTTTGTTGAGTAAATACTTTCACGTTTTCTTGCACTGCATTTTACTGCCCAATAAGTTTATAAGCAGTGACTCACTCAACCTCAGAGAAGCTTATTCGCTACTACCGGTAGAAGACCAGAACGGCTAGCCAACAAACCCTGGTGGAATACGTCGAAAAAACCACAAGAAAACTGAAATTATTCTTATTATAAATTAAGGCAAAAATAATTAATAAGAAAAGACTTTTATACAACAATCAGAGCCTTTTAAATTAATGCTTGGATTTAACGCTAGATATATTAACACATTTTAAAAACCGTCCAAACTAGACGCTTATGTACTAATTATGCTAATGGTTTTATGTAAAAGTAAGGTTATATTTATAGAAAGTGTCCCCACATTTGGCGTGAAGTCAGAGTGGAAAACTATTTTGGAAATACCACCCTCAGTACACTTGACCAAGATTCTAACTTTGATCTTCCAATCATTGGTAGTCTAATCTTCTGCGAGAGTAGCATCTTAGACCATACGGCCTCCGAAGCAGGCAACGATTTATTAAATTGTTTAAGGATAAACATATGATTTAAGAGGAAGTGCCCACTGGATTGCACGCAGCCGAGACTCTAACCCTAGCCTCCTCCTCAACAAAAACCAAAGAAAATGAAGGTCTAACACTTCAGACACTCGGGCACGTTCCAAGTTATTTATTTTGATCAAAAACTTGGTGAAACACTTCCTTGTAACACCTTTATATTAACACAAGGTTTGAGATGAGGAGGTGTAGAGTCATGAGGTCATAGACGAATCAGGAGCATGGGGGCGAAGTGTTCTGGGGCGGAGACACTAGTATCTTTCATAGAGATAAATAGTGAAACGCCATCAAGAACATTCAAATGCAATAACTACCGAGAGTCAAGTAGAGGGAGATGCTGAATAGCGGGCTTGAATGCACTAACTACTGTGTCACTAGTAGAGTGAATTGCTGGATAGTGGGCTTGAATAGACTAACTACTGAGTCACTAGTAGAGTGAATTGCTGGATAGTGGGCTTGAATAGACTAACTATTGAGTCACTAGTAGAGTGAATTGCTGGATAGTGGGCTTGAATACACTAACTACTGAGTCACTAGTAGAGTGAATTGCTGGATAGTGGGCTTGAATGCACTAACTACTGAGTCACTAGTAGAGTGAATTGCTGGATAGTGGGCTTGAATACACTAACTACTGAGTCACTAGTAGATAAAGATGATGGTTAGTGGGTTTGAATGTACTAACTACTGAGTCACTAGTAGAGTGAATTGCTGGATAGTGGGCTTGAATACACTAACTACTGAGTCACTAGTAGAGTGAATTGTGGATAGTGGGCTTGAATAGACTAACTACTGAGTCACTAGTAGAGTGAATTGCTGGATAGTGGGCTTGAATAGACTAACTATTGAGTCACTAGTAGAGTGAATTGCTGGATAGTGGGCTTGAATAGACTAACTATTGAGTCACTAGTAGAGTGAATTGCTGGATAGTGGGCTTGAATACACTAACTACTGAGTCACTAGTAGAGTGAATTGCTGGATAGTGGGCTTGAATGCACTAACTACTGAGTCACTAGTAGAGTGAATTGCTGGATAGTGGGCTTGAATAGACTAACTATTGAGTCACTAGTAGAGTGAATTGCTGGATAGTGGGCTTGAATACACTAACTACTGATGTCACTAGTAGAGTGAATTGCTGGATAGTGGGCTTGAATAGACTAACTATTGAGTCACTAGTAGAGTGAATTGCTGGATAGTGGGCTTGAATAGACTAACTATTGAGTCACTAGTAGAGTGAATTGCTGGATAGTGGGCTTGAATAGACTAACTATTGAGTCACTAGTAGAGTGAATTGCTGGATAGTGGGCTTGAATACACTAACTACTGAGTCACTAGTAGAGTGAATTGCTGGATAGTGGGCTTGAATAGACTAACTATTGAGTCACTAGTAGAGTGAATTGCTGGATAGTGGGCTTGAATACACTAACTACTGAGTCACTAGTAGAGTGAATTGCTGGATAGTGGGCTTGAATAGACTAACTACTGAGTCACTAGTAGAGTGAATTGCTGGATAGTGGGCTTGATATAGACTAACTATTGAGTCACTAGTAGAGTGAATTGCTGGATAGTGGGCTTGAATAGACTAATACTGAGTCACTAGTAGAGTGAATTGCTGGATAGTGGGCTTGAATAGACTAACTACTGAGTCACTAGTAGAGTGAATTGCTGGATAGTGGGCTTGAATAGACTAACTATTGAGTCACTCTAGTAGAGTGAATTGCTGGATAGTGGGCTTGAATACACTAACTACTGAGTCACTAGTAGAGTGAATTGCTGGATAGTGGGCTTGAATGCACTAACTACTGAGTCACTAGTAGAGTGAATTGCTGGATAGTGGGCTTGAATACACTAACTACTGAGTCACTAGTAGAGTGAATTGCTGGATAGTGGGCTTGAATGCACTAATCTACTGAGTCACTAGTAGAGTGAATTGCTGGATATTGGGCTTGAATACACTAACTACTGAGTCACTAGTAGATAAAGATGATGGTTAGTGGGTTTGATGTACTAACTACTGAGTCACTAGTAGAGTGAATTGCTGGATAGTGGGCTTGAATAGACTAACTACTGAGTCACTAGTAGAGTGAATTGCTGGATAGTGGGCTTGAATAGACTAACTATTGAGTCACTAGTAGAGTGAATTGCTGGATAGTGGGCTTGAATACACTAACTATTTAGTCACTAGTAGAGTGAATTGCTGGATAGTGGGCTTGAAATGCACTAACTATTGAGTCCCCTAGTAGAGTGAATTGCTGGATAGTGGGCTTGAATCACTAACTACTGAGTCACTAGTAGTTAAGTGATGGTTAGTGGTTTGAATACACTAACTACTGGTCATAGTAGAGTGAATGTGGATAGTGGGCTTGAATAGCACTAACTATTGAGTCACTAGTAAGTGAATTGCTGGATTAGCGGGCTTGAATACACTAACTACTGAGTCACTAGTAGAGTGAATTGCTGGATAGTGGGCTTGAATAGACTAACTATTGAGTCACTAGTAGAGTGAATTGCTGGATAGCGGGCTTGAATACACTAACTACTGAGTCACTAGTAGAGTGAATTGCTGGATTTGTGGGCTTGATTAGACTATACTATTTAGTCAATAGTAGAGTGAATTGCTGGATAGTGGGCTTGAATACATAACTACTGAGTCACCTAGTAGATAAAGATGTGGTTAGTGGGTTTTAATGCACTAACTACTGAGTCACTAGTAAAAGTGAATTGTGGATAGTGGGCTTGAATACACTAACTACTGAGTCACTAGTAGAGTGAATTGCTGGATAGTGGGCTTGAATAGACTAAACTATTGAGTCACTAGTAGAGTGAATTGGTGGTAGCGGGCTTGAATACACTAACTACTGATGCACTAGTAGAGTGAATTGCTGGTATGGGGTTGAATGACTAACTATTTAGTCACTAGTAGAGGGGGAATTGGGTAGGGCTTGAAAAGACTAACTATTGATACTGAAAGTGAATTGCTGGTAGGGGCTTAATCACTAACTATGAGTCATAGTAGAGTGAATTGTGGTAGGGGGGTTGAAGCACAAAATACTGAGTCACTAGTAGAGTGAATTGCTGGATAGTGGGGTTGAATGCATAAACTATGAGTCCTAGAGAAATGAATTGCTGGAAGTGGGTTGAATACCTAACTACGAGTCACTAGTAGAGTGAATTGCTGGTAGGGGCTTGAATAACTAACTATGAGTCACGTAAGTGAAATTCTGGATAGGGGCTTGAAGCACTAACTACTGAGTCACTAGTGAGTGAATTTCGGGGGGTGGGCTTGAATCATAACTACGATCACAGTGGTGAATTTGGATAGTGGGCTTGAAACAATACGGTCATAGAGAGTGAATTTGG
>JBCFYV010001017.1:0-57448 GCA_039000515.1 Timema cristinae | reverse complement strand
CAGAATTTTATTTTAGTCTGAAGTGTTGGGGGTATCAAAACTGTAAAGGAAAATGTTCCTTACATTTTTTGACGGCCAAAAAGGGTTTTAAATTTGACTTGGGCCCCCTTCTCCGCATTGTGACCCGGGAAGCCGGATTTTTCTAAAAATCAGGGCCCTTTGCGCGAAAAGTTAAACAAAAAAGAAAAAGGGGGGAAAAAATTCCAAATTTGGGCGTAAAATTCAAATAAGATGCTATAAGTGAATATTATATTTTTATTTTTTAAAAAACATATTTTAGTATTTTATAACTTTGCTGTTGAAATCGGGTTAAAAATGTTTTTATTATTTTTCATCAAGAAGCGTAAATAGTAATTAGAAAAATAAAATTATTTCACCAAGAAAAAAAGGTGTTTTGGGATAAAATTTTAATTTTTTTTAAATTATGTGTGCTAAATAATTTTTGGAGGTAAATAGGGAAATCACCCCTTTCCAATACTTTAAATTTTTTTCCAAAATTTTAAAAATTTAAAAAAAAGAAAGACCCTTTTCTATGACCGAGCGGTCCTAGGTTTACTCCCGTTTTAAAGGGTCCGGGGCCTTTTACCAGATTTTTTTTTCAGTGGGATATGAAATCAAATTTCAACAAAAAAAAGATAAATTTTCTAAATTTTTATTTTAAAATTAAAAATTAAATTAAAATTTAAGTTTTATCTTCTGTGACAGCTTTGCAATTTAAAAATTTTACGGATTTATTTTCAATTTTATTTAAATTTTTAAATTTTTTTTGAAAGAGGAAGTTTTTTGGGGGGTGGGGGTATAACCCCAGTATTCTCCTCCATGGCCTACGCCCCCAGACTTTGGGAAAGCTGATGATGGGAAGACGTTTTTAGAAATCCCCCCGTGTCTACTGAAGGAGGTTTTTCCTTAAAAGGTTTTTCCCCCCCAAATTCCACCAAATGCGGGTATTACCTCTTAAAAAGGGTTCCTTTCCCCAACCCCTGTTGCTTTAGAGTAATTTTAAGTGTGTAACCAAAACAGAGTAAATTGGTATTATAAAATAAAATAAAAAAGAGAAATATACTAGCCTTTTGGGATACTGATTATATAATCAGAAAAACCCAAGGATAGAAAGGCAGGGTTGGGACCCCGGGGATGGGGGACTCCCTTTAAGGAGGCCGGACCTCCTAAGGGAGTCAATAGTACAAATAAACTTTATAGTAGCATTATAAGTGCACCCCCTTTTTCCCCCCTCTAGAAAATTAGCTTTCTATCCCCCTTGGAAAATTAGCTTTATAGGGAATACTTAATACCAAATTTAATAATGCCATGTGGGCCTATTTACCAATTTAATAAACCTTGTTTTAAAATTTAATGGTTAAAAATTTGTTTTTTTTATCAGGGTACCTGCCCACATCGCTGCAAAACTTAACTTAAAAAATTGTAAAATATTTGAAAAGGGCCCGAAACAAACCAACCCCCCAAACCCAAATACTTTAGTAAGTATAAGTTTTACACAAATTTGAATAAAAATATGATCTAGTGGGCGGGGACCATCTTTTAATAAAATTATGGGAAATAAAGGGAGCAGAAAGTCCCATATTTATCAATAAAAAAATTAATTAACACCTGGAAAGCAGCCAAGAGCTCCATATAGATGTTTTTTAAAGCTTTTCCCCCCAAAGCCCCAAAGCGGGGATAGTGTAGGGATATACGGCATACTTTTGTAAGTGTTAAATGAACTTTAGAGCTCCTAATACATTGAGTAAAAATCAAGTGAGTAAATAAAGTAGTTAGTTTGAGGCAGATAAGCTACCCACAAAACCAGATTCTGTATGTCCCAACCCTTATGTAAACTAGCAACTATCATGTGTAATTTGGGCATGCTACAGTGTATATAACATGAACCATTAGTCATACTTGTGTAACATTCTAGGTCACAATATTTTTAGTTTTATAACCATGTTTTTCATTACTAGCCCCCTTCCCCGTAAAAAATATTGTAAAGAATCCTGTAAAACAAAGATTCAAATCATCCATCGTGTAAATATAAAAAAAAATTTTTACTCTTTCTTTTTAAATAAAGTCCTACCATTAATGTATAGCCCCCTTCCTCTTTTTATCCTCCCTCCTATTCTCATCTCATTCCTCTATAATTTTGTTTGCTCTAGGCGCGAAAGGAATCAAACCAATCAAACAAATTGTAAAATCAAATTAATTTTTCAGCTTCCTCCACTTTCATTTACTCCCCTCGTTTCCCCAAATTTTATTTTAATCTTTTTTTTTTTTTTTGCGTTTCTCGTCACTATTTATTTTTCCTCACCCCTACCCCTCGCCACTTCGCCAACCCCATTTTCAATTCAACAACTTTTTTTTCCAACGACTATATAATATAATATCGAAATTTTTATGTGGCATAAATTAGTATTATTATTATTATTATTGTTTAACGGCCCATCGACACATCTAGGTCATTAGGGCCTGAAATATATTAAAAACATAATAAAATCCCCATAGGGGAAAGAGATATAACATTCACCATCTGAGACACTCCATGGGAGTGCTCAAATGGCCTCTTGGTATAAATTAAGTGAAAACACCTGCTAAAAAAAACCACGGGTGTATCACTCCAATAAAAAGACAAAACAAACATATTAAAATATAACACGTTAAAAAGACAAAACATGTTAAAATGATAATACGTTAAAAAGACAAAACAACATGTTAAATTGTAATAAAACTGTTAAAAAGATCTAAATATGAGATAATATCCAAAAGAGCCACTTATAAAAGTGACTCAAATGCATTAAAAAGATCCGCCTGGGGTATAAAACGGAGTAAACAAATAACTTCATCCGCACTATCGCGTAATAAAAAACGTAAGTCACCTTTAAAATCAAAAGCCAGACGGATAGGGCTAGTTTTGCGACACTCCACCAAAATGTGATGCACACTAAGGGAGTATCACAAAACTCACACACTGGAGGTGGATCCCCTATTAGTAAAAAACTATGGGCCAATGAAGTATGCCCGACGCGGAGTCTCGTCACGATGACCTCCTCTCTTCTAGACTTTCGTATAGAAGAGGGCCATCGCGACACACCGTCCCTGATGGACCGCAGCTTGTTCTGAGCAGGGGTCGAGACCCACTGCTCGTGCCAGGTGCGTAAGACCCCACGCCGAACATAACCCTTTAGATCTAAAAACATGACACCCAGACTCGCCTCCGGAGGCAGGCGTGCTGCCCCCTTGGCTGCCTGGTCCGCCAGCTCATTTCCTGGAAGACCAGCGTGACCAGGAATCCAGCAAAAGGCGAGCCGGTGCTTAATGAATATATTTTTAAAATTTGCTCATGTATCATCTGCACGAGGGATTCCATGAGTAGAGAGTGGACAATGCCAACAGAGCACTCATGGAAATCCGTGCAGATGAGGGCAGAACGGTGACTTCTTCGGTAAACAAAAAACAAAGATTTAAAAATGGCATATAATTCAGCCGTAAAAACACTGGTTTCATTAGGTAAACCAAATTTAAAATTGGATCCTTCCACAACAAAAGCACATCCCACGGAGACTCCAGATTTAGAGCCAATCAGTGTAGATGCCTCAAATCCGTGAAAGCGAGTGGAGAGGAGCTCATTAAAGGTCCTCTCATATACAAAGTTTGGGGTGGTCGCTTTAGGGAACTTGGCAAGATCAAAATGGCATTTCAGAGGCGTATCTTCCAGGGAGAAACTCGACCTGGTGATGTGGGATAGCCTTTGGCAGGACTATCCCACACGTGTCGAAAACAGATAGCATCCGGATCCCAACCGGCCTTGTACTACGCCATTTAGTTTCATACAAGACACGGTTAGGGGGATGAAACACAGGGCGGTAAGCAACATTATTTGGCATGTAATGCAGTTTCGTCACGTAAGATGCCAGGAGATAAGACCGCCGGTAAGAAAGAGGGGGCTCACCGGCGTCGGCACAGATGCTGACGACTGGACTGGTACGAAAAGCACCAGTAGCCAGTCGAATGCCAGCATGGTGGACGCTATCGAGCATCTTTAACGCCGAGGGTCTAGCGGAACCATATACAAAACTGCCGTAATCAAGTTTTGTTCTCACCAAGGCTCTATAGAGGCGCATCAAGGTTTCCCTATCAGCACCCCAAGAGCGACCACTCACAACTTAAGTAAATTCAAAGCTTTAACACACCTCGCTTTCGGGTCTTGATGTGGGGGATCCAAGTTAGTTTAAAATCGAATAAAAGTCCCAGGAACCTTACGGTCTCGGAGACAGGTAAAACAACGTTGTTCATTAAAATATTGGGGGCTGGCTGTACTCCGCGTAATCTATGGAAGTGGACGACAGTCGTCTTGGCCGCAGAGAAACGAAAACCATTACGAGCTGCCCACAACCATAGATTGTTTACAGCGAGTTGTATCTGTCGTTCAGCCCTGTGGAGACTTGACGAACTGCAATAAATTGCGTAGTCATCCACAAAAAGGCATGAACGAACAGGTAAGCGCATGTTGTCTACAATGCTATTTATCGCAATAGCGAACAACGTGCAGCTCAAAGGACTTCCCTGGGGCACCCCATTTTCTTGAATAAAATCATCGGATAAGGTGTTGTTTAACCTTACCCGGAAGTGTCTATCTGACATAAAATTAGCTAAAAAAAATAGGGAGGCTCCCCCGGAACCCCCAATTAAAAAGGTTTTTTAAGATGCCGTAACGGCATGTAGTATCGTACGCCTTCTCCAAATCAAAGAAAACAGCCAAAAGATGCTGTTTATGGAGAAAGGCATCACGAACAGCAGTCTCAAGACGGACGAGATGATCAACCGGGGATCGATTACGGCGAAAACCACATTGAATATTGGATAGCAGATTGCGGGATTCTAAACACCATATAAGTCGTTTATTTATAATTTTTTCTAATATTTTGCATACACAGCTAGTTAAGGCTATCGGTCTATAACTAGTTGGCTCTAATTTATCCTTGCCACTTTTATATATTGGTATAACGTTGCTTGCCTCCACAGTGTTGGGAATTGACGAGATTCCCAAACACAATTGTAGAGGTCTAAGAGGAACGCCCGTCCAGCAGGGACAGTTGGCGCAACATTTCATAATGGATATCATCCGGGCCAGAAGTTGAATTGCCCGCCTGGACAGGGCATAAGTAAGTTCCTCTTTAGTAAAGGGGGAGTTATAGTTCTCCCCCCGACTTTGGCCAAAATCAATAGTAAGGCGCTCGATGCTGCGCTTATCACCACGAACTCGTTAGAGTAGCTCGCAGTGCTAGAAATATTGGCTAATCTTGCCGTTCGTTTGGTTCACGAACTACACGTTTCCGTATAAATCAACGCCAGATCTCTTCAATATTTCATCAAAGTCCATCAACAGTCCGTCCAGTGTTCGTCAACTGTCCGTCATCCGTCCATCAACTGTCCGTCTACTGTCTGTCTACTAGTCCGTCCGAAGTCCGCAGAATCACCAACAACAACATCACTGGCCGGTGCTCGGAGCCGGCCCAGTAGAAAGAGTGAAAGCGGTTCTGCGGCCTATTATACTCTTATTCTGTCGTGTTCGTCGAGTCCCAGTTTACCAGTGTGCAATCTAACATTTGAATACGGTTCCAAAGTGAATTTCCAGCTCTCTAGGTGTGGCAGTACCAGTGCGGTGTAAACTTAGTCACAGCCATCCACCTCAAGTTAGTACGGCCTACAACTTTGGAACCTGTGGGCCGATTTTAACTTTCTTTGTGTCGTGTTACTCGTGGTGAAGTCCCCTACGTCTGCGTCCCGGTTTCGTTTTTCCGCCATAACACCCGCCCCACTGGGGTTGGGAATCTAATAGAAGACTGCGCGCCACCATGCACCACCTTCCGGTGGGCGTGGTGCCTACCACCAGGGAAACTCCGGCTCTGACCACTTCCAGATCCAACCTGGCCGCCACCACGGCGGTCAGCACCGTCACCACCACTACCACCACCATCACTACGGCCAGCAGTGTCTCCACGGGGTGCATTGTGACCGCCTCCGTGGGGGCCGTATCCACTACTGCTGGCTACACCATCCCGGCGAGTACCCAGGCCTCATTAGACCTGGGTACCAACTCCTACAGATCCCTATACACGTCGACGGAAGACCGGCTGGCGGCCATCCGCCAGAGGGCCCAGGCCACCGCCTACGCCCTGGGGGCGGGGCTAACCCCCGTCCACGGACCTCTGGGCCCACCGGTCGTTGCCAGGCCCCTGCCGGACGTCCCCCTGCCTCGGAGGACCACCCGGCCCACCAAGGTGGCCCACTCCTCGAGGAAGAGGGAACCAACCCGACACGGGGACTGGGCCGTGGTCCCCCCCAGAAGACGTCGCCGTGCCTCGGCACGGAGTTCCGAGGATATGGAGGCGTCTTCTGACTCCACCGGGGCCTCCTCCCCCACCCTCTACAAGACAACAAGGACCTACGCGGGCAAGCGGAAGAGCCGGATGGGGAGCGCAGGAGCCCTCCCAAGAAGTCGGCAGCCAGGAGCGGCCGCTCCTCCAGCCGATCTGACGTCCTCCCGGCGCCGTCATCTGGGTCCGGTACGGGTAAGCTGACATCTTCGGTACCGTCCCGTGCTATCCCCCTAGCTGCGGCTTTGCCACAGGTTCCCCGCGGGAAGAATGCCGCGGCGAGTAGGGACCCCCGAGGGCACAGGCTGTGGCCCGTGCCGCCCCCGGGGGACCCGTGTCTCAACCGCTGGCGACCCCAAGGGTTCGGGTGCGATCCGCAAGGATCCCCGACCCGATGGCAAGGCGGCGGCTAACCCCGAGAGAAGCGGGACCCAAAAAGTCCCGGTGATAGTGTGCGAAGGGGATTTCAGGGTGAACCCCTTCACGGCCACCAAGGCACTCAGCCGCGGACTCGGAGGTGATCTCCGGATTAAGTGGTCCTCCAACAGGGTGACGTTCTCCGTCTTCACCCTGGAGGATAGGACCATTATTCTGGAGAGACTCATCTCTCAGGGATATCAGCCCTATACTTTCCCGCTAGACAGCGAGAGGGACGGGCGGCTCGTGGTCCGCGGTCTCCCGTTGTGGACCCCCGCGCAAGACATCCACTCGGAACTAACTGAGATGGGATACGCGGTGAGGAGCGTCACACGCTTGGGTGCGCGTGCTGCTGGCCAGGATCAGCCAGAAAAGCCGTACCCTTTGTTCCTCAAAACTCTGGTTGGACGCCAGCAGTTGCAAGCGTTGACAAAGGAGACGGTTATCTCGAAAGTGCGAGTCACTTTCGAGTCTTTCAGGAGGAAGAACCTGGCCCAGCAGTGCCATCGCTGCCAAGGGTTTGGGCATCCCTCCGTATCCTGCTTCAGAAGTGACAAGTGTGTCAAGTGCGGAGGTGCACATACGTCGGCGGCCTGCGAGCGCCCACGCTCGGAACCCGCCAGATGCGCCAATTGCGGTGGTCCTCACCCCGCAAATGCCGGCATCTGTGAGGTACGCAAACGGTTCGTCGACTCGCGCAAGCGCTCGACCACCGGAGGCGTACCATCGCAGTCTAGACCTCAGTATCGTCCGGCACCCCCCCCCCCCCGCCCTTGTCAATGCCTGGGACTTTCCCCTTCTTCCAGGAGGCAGGTCAGGCGCCGCGACGCCGGGCGTCCAACCGGCGGCTCGGCAGCCTGCCGCTACTCCCCGCACTACCACCCGTGCCCCACCTCACCTTCCAGCTGCAGGGACCGCCGATCTCAGGTCCCTGATCCACACACTCACGGAGATATGGGAGCTTTTCCGCTCGCTTTGCACAATTCCTGGATTATCCTTGTCAATAAGAAGCCACGAAGCCGTTGAGATACGGAGGTTTGACGTTTGGATAAGGATTGAACACGCTGTTTCAAAGTCTAGGAACTGCCCTGCCATCTCCAAGATTTTGTAGGGTTTTGAAGGTCGAGCACTGATGATGACCTTTTTAACATCTTCTACCACCTCAGCTTTTGAAACTTTCCACCTTTTCTCAATTAAAGCGAAGTCTCTATCTGCTGCAGCAAAGCTGTGGCCCACTACAAGAAATTTATGTTCAATTCTATCAAACAAGCCTGTGGAAACTAGATACATATAGAGGAATACCATCATCCTATTTTTGATCTGCCCACAGCAGTTATCACTCCATATACGTGACAAGTGGGGAAATGTCTATGCGCCAACTTGTAGTGTTTTTTTTTTTGTAAAATTGGGGACACTACATCGCCATGTTCAGGCTCATAAAATAACAGAAAACACTATATATGAATATAAGTCAACAAATGCCGTAAAACAAGTTTTCAGTGCCAAAATGGAGCAAGATTTACTTGAATATATTCGACAAGCAGCCTTACTGCATTATGGATTGAACAAAATGGATGTGCGGAGACTTGCATTCCAGTATGCAAAAGCCAACAATTTAACCCGGGAAAGGTATTCAGTATAGTGTAATAAATAGCCTTCGGTGAAAAATATGGCAGATAAACAAGTGCGAAAAAAAACGAAATATTGCCAAAGCTACAAATCTATTTGGGAGAGTGATGAACAGTTGAAAGAGTGGTTAAAATCAAGTTAAAAAGGTGATAGTTTTGCGTATTGTAAGGCGTGTGATTTTGACATAAATATTGCGACATCGGGGAAATCCGCTTTAGAAAAGCATTCAGAAACAAAAAAACATGTTGAAAGTTCTAAGAGAATTGTTGGTCAAAGAACTTTAAACTTCGTTTGTTTCTCAAACTACCACGTTAAACACGAAAGTAAAAGAGGCAGAAGTTCGTCTCTCAGCTTTAGTTGCTGAACACAATATATCATTCAATGTAATGCAGCATTTACCGTCTCTGATCAAATCAGTTTGTCAAGATTCTGAAATTGCGCAGAAGATTTCATGTGGGCGAACTAAAACAACGGCTATTGTAAAGCATGTTATGGGTTTGGAAAGTAAAGCGATATTCTTCGTAAAAACAAGTTCTCTATAATCGTGGACGAGGCGACTGACAACAGCTGTACAAAACATTTGTGTATTGTTGTTAGAGTGGATTCGGGTCAAGGTAGGATTGTTGATGCTTTTTTTGACTTGGTTCCACTTGGTGATACTAAAGCTATCGATTTGTACCAGCATTTGGTCAGGTCCTTCAAATGTAAAAACATTCTATACAAGGAAAATCTAATTGGATTTGCTGCCGACGGGGCCAGCGTTATGATGGGGAACCGACAATCTCAGTGTACTCTTTTGAAGGGAGATATACCACACCTGTTTGTTATGAAATGTATATGCCACTCATTCAACTTGTGCTCCTCCTATGCTTGTGCCAAGCTTCCGCGTGTTCCTGAAGATTTGGTGCGGGACTTCTACAGCTATTTTCATGCCAGTGCAAAGTGAGTGGAAGTATTAAAGGAATTTCAAGCTTTTGTGAAAGTTAAAACCCATAAGATTTTGCATCCTTGTCAGACTAGATGGTTGTCACTTCAGACAGTATTTTCCCGTGTTTTAGAACAGTACAATGCCCTCGTCCTGTTCTTCACTCATGCAGCTGTAGAAGATAGGTTGTTGGCTTCAGAAACAATTCTTCAGAGATTACAATATCCAGTCAACAAACTCTATTTAGAATTTCTTGATTTTGTTTTGCCGATTTTCACTAATCTGAACAGGCAGATACAAAGTGAGGATACCCAAATTCACAGTTTACGAACAAACATAGCTGCTTCTTTAAAAACCATTCTTGACTGTTACATAAAGCCTGATCACTTAAAGAGTGCAGGGATGGAAAAAGTGGACTATCGAAACCCTAATGTCTTCCTACCATTGGAACAAATGTATTTTGGTGCAAGAGTAGAGGCTTCACTGCATTCGATAAATCTTCCATCGCAAGACATTCACATCTTCAAAACAAAGTGTCTTGAATTCTATATTGAGTCTGTTAGACAAATTATTCAACGATTTCCCTTTCAAGAAAGAATCATGAGAGACATCTGTAGCATCGGATGGCGTACCATAGACTCTAAACAACAACAAGGCGCTGACTTACCCAGTTTGCCCGCTGCCCGAGGCTCCATGCAAGATAGACACAAGTCGGACGTAACTTCGCGTGACCGAAACAAATCTAATACTAACTTGAAGAATGGGGCGCAAATCGGCGACGCCCGTAAAGTGGACTGACTGACGCAATGCGGATATCCACATCGTGAAGATTCCCGACCGGCCACGAACTTCCCCGAAGTTCGTTTTAGGCATGCGCAATATGTTCCCTGGCGATCCTAAATGTTTTCCCCCCCAATGTCTCCCTTCTTTTCCCCCTCTGTGGCAGATTGTATTTATACGGGCATCTGAGCCTACTATCGACACAATTGGGCCTTAACCGTACTAGGAGTAGGAGAAGCTCCGGCTTCATTCGTATTATAATGTAAGATCTAAATTATTTTCTGGCAACTCTAACTTAGCTTTGTATTAATATTAATTATTCTAAATTCAGTTTTGACGTCATTTCAATTTATCTCAAAATATGGAGCATTGTAGTAAATTTAAGGTGACCTCGTTGGTATCACAATGCGAATCGAGTCGTAATCCTTGCTGGATAATAATCGATTATTAACTTTTGAGAGATATCGATTTTCTTTCATCAATATAGAATGTTTGTTTTTTAACTCGATATTTCTGTGAGAAATATTTAAATGCATGTTCGCGGGAACATTGAGTTGGTTGAACTTAGGATTAAAACTTTTGTACCTTTGCTATAGACTCGTGGCTATTTATTGTTATAAATTATTCGGAGTAAATTTGTGGATACCAAATTAGGGTATTTTTCTTATGTTTAGTTCAAGGAGGTTATTAAGTGTAAATAAGCTTTGGTATTTAACTGTTAAGATATAAACCATATTATTGTAAGCTTCCTCTTGTAACGTATCTTAATCATCACAAACATTATGACTGCCATTATAAAAAAAAAGAAAAGGGAACCAAAGCCTATAAAAGTTTTGTAACACTAAAGTAGAGTAAATGATTATTTGTTTGTTATGAACTTTCTAAAATCTACTGATAATACTATAACATTTTTACGACGTTTTGGTGAAAAACATAAATATTATACAAATATATATATATTAACTATATTTGATGTTCAATATTTAATCCTTTTAAATAAATTTGATATTCTATATTCTACAAATATCTTCTTGACGTGATTTATAATATAAGATTCACCCACCATACCCTAGGTATACGAGAGTATATTTAAGTAAGTTTTCTAATATGGTGAACATGAGGGGCAGTATATATTCTTTACCTTCTCTTGAGATGGACTATCCATATGTTTTACTCTGCGACAGGTGGGAGTTGCGAGATCTGATGATTTGAATGTTGTCTTTAAACCTTGAAAGGACAGAACTCCTTGCATTCACTCCTGATGTCCCCCCTTTTTTGTATGTACCTTTCTTGTAGTTTGAGCCTCCCCCCCATTAGGACGGTTCACATCGAAATGTTAGATCCGACAAAAATACAGTCATTCCAGTCCCTTGCCCCTTTTGTGGCAGCATTTCCAAACATCATTAAGCCCCAACAACTTCAACAGATTGACACAGAATGGCGTTTGCTACGCAACACAGACATTTCACATGACATTGACAATAGCGTACAAGCTTTTTGGAATCATGTTAGAAATAAAAAATATGCGGACTCTAAACCAGTCTTTCCTATTTTGTCAGAATTTGTATGGTGTATTTTAAGCCTTCCCCATTCAAGTGCTGCAGTGGAGCGGGTCTTTTCGTCAGTCAGCTTGATTAAAACTAAAACAAGAAACAAATTGGCAAAGAAAACATTGTGTGGGCTGTTGCACACCAAGAGGCTATTTTCAAATTCTAACTGTTTTTCATTTCCCGTTAGTAGCTCAATGACAAAAAAAAGTTAATATTGACATGTACGACAGTGAGGAGGAGGACTAATGGCAGCAGAGAGGAGCTTTATTTTAAAAATAATATTTTAGGTACAGTATTTTACGTGCACTTTCTGAACCTGCGATTATATCAACACACGATAATTTCTATGAGCTAGAGCAAAAGGACCTACCGATTTTGCCAGGAAAGGTATTTTCACATAACGACAGGGTTCTTATACATACCACAATTGACATGGGACCGACAACTTTACTTCCACTTCGAAGGAAGTTGTGCTACGGATTTTTATCGCTCAAGAAAGATTCGTCAACTCCGACTGGGTTTTAGCCCATGATCATCGAATCCTGAAACAAGCACATTACCCCAAGACCACTGAGGTCGACAGCAAAGCAGATACACGAGTTAAAGGGAGGAGGAATAACATAGGTGAGTAAAATTAACTACGTTCAATAAAATAACTAATCATGATAATGTTTCACCACTTTTAAATACATCTACTGAAATCTACTGAAATTTTAAGATTATTGCTACTGATTTGTAGGGTACTAGGGTTGGCAACACTGGGTGGGAAGGTCGCTGACTACTCCTCAAACAAGGTAATGTTTTTTCGTCTAATACTCAGTGTAAAGTGGTCAGGGTTTTAGGCCCTTAGTTCTCCACCATTTCTTGTTTAAATTTACATTAGTTTGTCTTTGTTTATATATTAATATGCTCAAGCTACTCAGAGTACTAAATGATACATACATTTTTCACTTCCCATTCATCTAGGCCTAATTTAATTATCTTTATTACTATCAAATGTTTAATTATAAGAAAGTGTGGGGTTTTATGGTAATTATAAGTCATGTAAATCATAACCAAAGTTGTAAGCAATGCATGTTTTAAATTTCAATTCTTTAACTTCATTTTCAGGCCTTTAAACTTTTAATCTTATACTTTTTCATTATTTAAAGTCTTTGTTGTAATATTAGAATCATCCAAATTTATTACTTTTACTTTTCATTTTAAGCATCGTGCAACGTAGTGATATCTGAACCCGGAAGATGCACCTGTGGCTTGCACGTGTGGTCTTTCAGTGGGAGGGGAAGGGGGAGGTTTTGGCGCGTACTCTTGGCCAATCAGTGCTTTCGCTTGAGCGTCTGTGTTTTGCATTATATGGAAAGGGAGCGTGAGACGCGGGACAGACGCGATCGGGAGACAGGCCTGTTAACACTAACATAGAGTAGACCGGTAATAACTACCATTTCAACCTGTAGAGATGGGGGAGAGGAGATCTAGCCCAGGTGGCTAAAAAGTCTTTATCAATGTAACTTATTCATTCATCTAATTAGTCGTATTACAATCATTTAAATTTTTGGTTGAATTAAAACTCAAATACTACACTACTTCTTATGTTTTTAATCGGCTGAGTACCTCTAACCCCACCATTATATTTATAACCCCGAGATGCTCTACCGAACCAACTGACTGCCGTGGACGACATCGTAAGAAGATGAGAAACAGCTGACTGGGTACATCAGTGAGTCAAATTGACGCATGGTTGCCACTGCATGTAAAATCTATGTGAGTCATTTTGTTCATGGTTGCCGATAAGAATCGAAAACTGTGCGAGTCATTTCGTTCATGGTTACCGATAATAGCATAAAATTTTGTAGCGAATTTTAATTCTTCCTAGACCTGCCATGCTTCTTTTTCTATCTCTCTCCAATCATGGTTTTCTAAACTATTATTGTAATTGCAATGTATAAAAGGACGATTTTTTTTTTTAAATTCAAGATGGATACAAAAAGAATTATGACAGATGAAGAAATCAATGATATTCTTTTTACATTGGAATCCGATGATGAAGGAGCTGAAGATATTCTCGAAAATGTTACCAATGAGGATTCTGATTCGGATTATGAACCAGTTGCAGAAGATCTTGTGGATGATGATGAGATAATTGACAATATATCGAGAGGAACAGCTTCGAGATGAGAAGAGCGAACGAAAACCGGCCAAGAAGTCTAAAATAGGAGGCTCACGCTCAAAACCGACGTCATCTACTTCTAAGGAAATCCCTGCCTCTGGATCGGTGACGGAAAATCGGGACTCAGTCACTTTAGTTGGAAAAAATGGCTATGTTTGGTCGACACAACCAATCAATTCCTCAAAAGGGCAAACTAGGTCAAAAAATATTATTCATGTTGCGCCTGGACCACTAAACAATGCTCTGCTCGTTGAATCACCAATCGAATGTTTCAAAAAAAATTTCTCAGATAATATATTAGATATTATTCTTGAATATACAAACAAGGAAATCGAAACTCTAAGGGAAAAGTACAAGGTACCAAACAAAAGCACAATTGCAGCAATTACAAAAGAAGAACTTCTGGCATTATTTGGATCTCTTTATTATGCAGCAGCGATGAAAAATAATCACCTCCATACAGCCATCCTACACAACCCTACCTTTTGTGGAGACAAGCATCGGGCTATAATGTCCGAGTCCCGATTCAAGTTCTTGCCGAGGTGTCTCAGGTTTGATGACCGAGATACCAGGGAACAAAGGAACACAAAATTAGCCCCCATAAGCGAGCTGTGGGAAATTTTCGTTTCCAACTGTAAAAAAAGTTATAAGCCTGGGTCGTATTTGACCATAGACGAGCAACTTGTAGGCTTCAGGGGAAGATGCCCATTCAGGATGTACATCCCCAGCAAGCCCAACAAATACGGCTTGAAAATCATTATGCTCTGTGACAATTCAACAAAGTACATGATCAATGCCATCCCTTACCTTGGAAAGGGTTCGAACCCAAGCAACCAACCAGCGGGAACATATTTTACCCTCAATCTAGTTGAACCTGTATCCGGTACAAATAGGAACATAACCATGGATAACTGTTTACCAGTATTCCGTTGGCAGAAAAGCTTTGGAAAGAACACAAGCTAACTATGATTGGTACAATTAAAAAAGATAAATCTGAATTCCCAAGAGAATTTACTGATAAAAATTTTAATGGAAGAAAGGTGGGCTCAAGTTCCTTTTTATTTTCTGAGACCATGGCTGCTGTTTCCTATAAACCAATCGAGAAGAAACTTGTGGTTCTTATATCTACTCTACATGATGACGCAGCTGTAAATGAAGGAAGTGGGAAACCGGAAATTATACTCAACTATAATGAAACTAAAGGAGGTGTGGATGTTTTTGATAGGCTTTGCCAGGACATGAATACAGGAAGAAAAACGAAGAGATGGCAAATGGCTTTTTTTTTAATATGATGAACATAGCTGCAGTCAATTCCTATGTTATTTATTTGCATAATTTTTTCAAAAAAGAGAGAGGAAAAATTGGCGTTTTACCTAAACCACTAAACAAATTCAACTTAATGCAGCAACTTGTTCAAGAGCTTTCTGAGCCTTGGATGAGATACAGATTGACTCTCAAGATCCCCGTGAGCCTGCGAGAATGTATAATTCGATGCTGTGGAGGAGTTCAAGGTTCAAGGTTCTGTGGAGGAGGTGACCTAATGGATACCCAAGGTGATGAAAGTAGTGATATGAGAAGACCACTTGTATCCCGTGTATATTGCAGCTTTTGCAATTACAAAAAGCGGCGAAAGACGCAATCACAATGTTTTTATTGCCAAAAGCCTGTATGATGGAAGCATATGGAAAAAAATATGCTTGGAATGCAAGAAGTGAGACCGAGACTTATTATTATTCTTTTGTGTTTATATTTTACTTTCGTGTTTATATTTTACTTTCGTATTTTTATTTTACTTTCGTGTTTATATTTTACTTTTGTGTTTATATTTTACTTTTGTCTCATATCTTTAATATTTTAAATTCGTTTAATTTTTAATTTTTTGTTACCAACCTAAGACTTTTTTTGTAAATTATAAGACTGAAAGTCATATATTTTTAGTTTTTTGTAGAGGACTTCACATTTATTTGCTGATAAGTCGTAAATTGTATATAATGAGTCGTTTTTAGTCGAAAAATTAGTTTGTAAAACGCGTTTATTGTTAATTTTATACTTGTGACGATTTTTTTTAAATAAATAAAACTGTTTATTAAACAATACAGGTTTTGTTTATTGTAAAATGTCCGAGTGAGTCGAAATGAATCATGGTTACCTACCACCTATTGCAAAGCAAGGTTACCTTTCCCGGGTTAAAATATCCTCGTCAATGGGACATAAACAAATTAGCAGGAGGTGAATGGATGAGACGTTATATGAAAAAGCATGGGAATAACATTTCTCTTCGGAAGCCAGAAGCGACTTCTCTAGCTCGGTCAACCAGTTTTAATAAATTTAATGTACAACAATTTTTCAGCAATGTTGTATCAGCGATTGAAAAGTATGGTCCGTTTTCTCCACATAGAATATACAATATAGATGAAACAGGCTTATCAACTGTTCATGTGCCACCAAAAATATTGGCGCCAAAAGGCATAAAGCAATTAGGAAGCATGACATCTGGGGGAAGGGGACAAAATGTGACAATGCTTGCCGCTATTAACGGTGTGGGAAATCACCTCCCACCAATGTTTGTGTTCCCAAGAGTCAATTTTAAGGATTTTATGCTAAATGGAGCACCAGTTGGTAGCAAAGGAGGTGCCAACCCTTCAGGATGGTCTAATGAACGTCTATTTTTAGAGTTCCTAGATCATGTCGTTAAGCATTCAAAACCCACTAAAGAAGAACCAATTATTATGTTTCTTGATAATCATGAGAGCCACGTGAATCTCCCTGTGATTGAGAAGGCCCGTGATAATGGCATCATTATGGTAACATTTCCTCCACACACTTCTCATAAGCTACAGCCCCTGGACAGAACAGTTTTTGGTTCTTTCAAGTTGGACTATAACAGAGCTGTGAACGATTGGATGTCTTCCAACCCAGGAAAACCTTTGTCGATCTATGAAGTCGCTCAGATAGTGGGCAGAGCATTTCCTCTTGCCTTTACAAGCAGTAACATTTTTGAGTGGTTTTGCTGTAACTGGCATTTCCCCTCTGAATCAGGACATTTTTACAGACGAATTTCTCTCGTCATATGTGTCGGACCGGCCAGAACCAACAACTGCTGATAAAGACCCAACTTCAGAAGCTTCTGCACCTGTGCAGTCTCTTGACCAGCCTTCACCTTCAAAAAGGGACAACAATGAAATGTCATTTTCCCCGGAGATGGTCAGGCCCTTTCCTAAGGCTGAGCCAAGAAAGCCAGCAGCTAAAGGAAGGAAAAGGGGAAAGTCAAGAATACTTACTGACACCCCAAACAAAGAGGAAATAGCAGCACTTAAGACTAGACCTAAGTCAAATTCTCAACAAAATAAAAAAAGTCATGCCAAGCGAAAATTAATTGAACTGGATAGTGAAGATGAGGATGAACCTATGCCTTGCCAAGATTCTTCTGACGAGGACATCAATTTGCAGGAGCTTTATGAGAACGAGATGGCAGAAGAAATAATTGAAGAAAATATTATATCTTTGGCAACAGGGAAGAAGACATTCAGAGATGTTCTTTCCTTGGAAAACGTTGTTCGTGAAGTGGGTCAGTTTGTTGTATTCACCTATGAAAATGAACTCTTTCCCGGTAAAATTATCAATTTCGATGATAATGGCGCACAGGTTTCCTCTATGAAGAGGTCAAAGAAATCGTGGAAGTGGCCAGAAAAGGAAGATATATTAACATATCCATGGGAGGACATTTTGGGGAGTATTCATCATCCAAAACAAATATCAAGTCGATGTTTTTTTTGACATACCAGAATTAAAAGTGATTAGTTAAAATCTTTACCAGTCAAAACATTAATGCCATTCCTTTACTATGTATGTGAAAGTAGTTTAGTCAGTGTGTATTAATCAGTGAAGTTATATTTTTATAACCCTAGTAGCCTATGTAGTTTATTTTAATCGTATCTCATGAGTAAATTGTTATGTTCCAAGGTACAATATGTTGTGTTCAAAGGTACAATAAGTTCTTGTTCCTCGGAACACTTGTGATTGATGTGAATATTATTATTATTATTGTTATTATTATTGTTTTGAGGCCCGTCGACACAGTAAGGTCATTAGGGCCTTTAAAAATAAATTAAACACAGTAGAATCCCCAATGGGAAGAGACATCACATAGTCCACCTGTTAGAATAAACAGGTGGAGAGATAAAATATAAAACAATATACAATAATAAAATTTTAAATTAATTTAAAAACAGTTATTCTCAATATGAGAAAATGCCCATTTGAGACACTCCATAGGAGCGCTCAAATGGGCTATTAGAACAAAAGAAGTGATACACCTGCTAAAATAAAACACACAGGTGTATACACTACGTTAAAATTACAAAACAAACATATTAAAATTTAACACATTAAAATTATAAAACGTGTTAAAATAATACGTTAAAAAGACAAAACAAACATATTTAAATATACTAAAATGTTAAAAAAAAAAAACTCAATATGAGAAAGTCCAGATGAGTCACTTTATAAAAGTGACTCAAATAGCATTAAAAAGATCCGCCTGGCGTATAAAACGAAGTAAACATATAACTCCATCCGCGCTATCGCGTAGTAAAAACCGAAGGTCACCTTTAAAATTAAGTGCCAGGCGGATAGGGGCATACTTGCGACACTCCACCAAAATGTGGTACACACTAAGGGGAGCATCGCAAAACTCACACACTGGAGGTGGGTCCCCTCTCAATAAAAATCTATGGGTCAACGCTGTGTGTCCGACGCGGAGCCTTGTCACGATGACCTCCTCTCTTCTGGACTTTCGTATATGAACGGACAGGAAGGCGTACGTTGTCCACAATGCCATTTATTGCAATGGCGAACAACGCACAGCTTAAAATACTGCCCTGGGGCACCCCATTTTCTTGAATAAAATCATCGGATAAGGTGTTGTTTAACCTTACCCGGAAGTGTCTATCTGACATAAAATTAGCTATAAAAACAGGGAGGTTCCCACGGAACCCCCAGTTAAAAAGGGTTTTTAAAATGCCGTACCGCCATGTGGTATCGTACGCTTTCTCCAAGTCAAAGAAAACTGCCAAAAGATGCTGTTTATGGAGAAAGGCGTCACGAACTGCCGTCTCGAGACGGACGAGATGATCCACCGTAGATCGGTTACGGCGAAAACCACATTGAATATTTGATAGTAGATTGCGGGATTCTAAATACCATATTAATCGTTTATTTATCATTTTTTCCAATATTTTGCATACACAACTAGTTAAGGCTATCGGTCTATAACTAGTTGGTTCTAATTTTTCCTTGCCACTTTTATATAGAGGGATAATTGTTGCTTGCCTCCACAGTGTTGGGAACTGACGAGATTCCCAAACACTATTGTAGAGGTCCAACAGATATGCTCGTCCAGCAGGGGGTAACTGGCGCAACATTTCATAATTAATGTCGTCGGGGCCAGGAGCTGTGCTACCCGCCTGGGACATGGCATAGGTCAGTTCATCTAAAGTAAAGGGGGAGTTGTAATCTTCCCCCTGACTCTGACCAAAGTCAATAGAATGGCGCTCTATGTTCCGCTTATGCGCTGCAAACTCATTTGAGTAGCTTGCAGTGCTAGATATGGCGGTGAACATAGAGCCCAATACATTGGCGACCTCCACAGGGAGGAGACAAGCGTACCATTTGACATGAGGGCAGGTATGTTATTGATGGTATTTTTGCTACTACGTAATTTACGAATATTGTCCCAAACCTTAGTTGTGGGAGTGGAAATTGTAAGGGTAGATATAAACTGTCTCCAAGACTCTCTTCTGCTTTCACGAATGATACGGCGAGCTCGAGCACGCATAATCCGGAATGATTCTAGATTATCCAAGGTAGGACGCCGATGGAAGAGACGTAATGCTCTTCGACGGTCAGAAATAGCCAATCTACACTCCTCGTTCCACCAGGGAACAGGATGGTGGCGCGGATTTGGCGAGGATTTAGGGATAGATTCCCTCGCCGCCATGATGACCCTCGAAGTAAAATGGGCAATATTAACATCGACGTCCGGAGAAAGGGGTTGTACAAATACGGCGAGCTCGCGAAATTTATCCCAGTCAGCACGTTTAAGCACCCATTGTGGTGCACGTGCTATACCGGGAGGGTCTTCAATTAGCGAAAGCAGAATGGGAAAGTGATCGCTGCCACATAGATCCGAGTGGACCTCCCAAAGGAAGTGGGCAGCGATCCCGGGGCTACATAGAGTTAGGTCGATGGCAGAGGATACACCATTAAAGGTGGAAAAGTGTGTCTGGGTCCCGGTGTTCATTAACACCAGGTTTCCCTAGACAAGAATATCCTCTACCATCCTCCCGCGGGCGTCTGTATAATTAGACCCCCACCAGGTTGTGTGCGTTAAAGTCCCCCAAGATAATATAGGGGGCGGGAAGTTGTTTAAAGAGGGCCTCTAGGCTCCTCTTTGAAACACGTTCACCTGGTGGGAGGTAGATGCAGCATACAGTTACTTCTATAGGAAGGGAGACTCTCACAGCAATCACTTGGAGATCAGATACAATATTTATAGACTTATTATATATATTGCTACGTGCAAGTATAGCCACACCTCCGCTAGCCCGATCGAAGAATGGCTTGTCGGTACGATATACATCGTACCCACGAAGCATCGGGCTGTCAGTTGGGCGGAAGTGGGTCTCCTGCAAACACAATATGGAAGGATGCAGGGAAGAAATTATTAGTTTAATTTCCTCTACACGAGCATAAAAACCCCTACAATTCCATTGTAGTAGCGACATTAGGTACAAATATAAATTTATTCATCCACGCAATCCATGTCACTATCTCTTAGTAATAAAAATTGGTTAAGGACCTTTTTAGGTCCTCTGGCCTTGCCAAGTCTCTCCTGGACCTCTCGTTTCAAGAGAGGCTTTTGTTTCTCCGGAAGAGACTTGGGGGTTGATTCTAAGCGCGAAGGCTTTGTTACAGCCTTTGGCACTTTTTTCTTACTATTTGTGTCGGCGACACCTCTCTGGACCTTTCTCCAGGCACCAGCAGGATTCGTCTTTGCGGCCTCACCCGTTCCGCCACCCACTCCAACCTTCGGTGACCCAGAGACCAGAGCGGACGAACCAACAACGGCCGCAAGTTCTTTTGTTTCCCCGGGCTGGTTCGGGGTGGGTCCCCGAGGTAGGTTCGGAGGAGGTCCCCGAGGTGGGCTCGGGGGAGGTCCCCGAGGTGGGCCCCGGGGGGACCCCCGAGTAGGGCTCGGGGAGGTCCTCGAGGCGCAGTCGGGTGTGTTCCCCGAGGAGGGCTCCTCGGCGGCACGGGTGGGGGAGACGACCTATGTTGAGGTTTCGCCTCTTCTAGCAATTTAGGCGCCACCTTAGTTGGCGCGTTATTATTGAGATTGTCTCGAGTAGAGACTAATGGCACAGGTCGTGTAGACGGCTTTGCGAGATTAACTGTGCAATGACAGTTGGGACAGTTGATATTCTGACTGACAATTTGGCTGTAGGAGGTTTAAAATACCGGAGCCTGACTAGATGTGTATTCCTTTCGTGCCTGGGCATATGAGATCTTCTTTTCGGATTGTATCTCCAGGACTTTTTTCTCTACCTTCCATTTCGGACAGGCCCGAGACCAGGCAGGATGCGGACCCTTGCAGTTGACGCAGTGCTTAGGAGACTCACATGGTGTTTCGTGAGCCTCCTGTCCGCAATCCGCACAGGTTGGCTTGCCACGGCATCGCAGCTTCGTATGCACAAATTCCTGGCACTGAAAGCAGCGCCGGGGGTTAGGGACATACGGACGGACCCTGAGCACGTGGAAACCCGCTCGGACCTCCTTTGGAAGGGTAGGTGTTGCAAAAGTAAGGATATATGTGTCGGTTTTTTTCTCTTGTCCGTTCTTTTTGGTTACAATGCGGTATACTTCGGTGACGTGCTGGGGGAAAGTTCCTCACAGATATCCTCAATGCTCACGCAGTCGAGGTCATAGCAAGTGACCACTCCCTTGCAAACATTGAGGAACCCGTGAGGCTCCACCTTCACCTGTATATGAGACGTATTGCTCAACGGTATTTTAGAGATTGCCATTACTTTTGAGGACTGAATATCTGTTATTGTTTGTATCATTATAGTGCCATCACGCAGTTTTCTTATTGATACGTCAGACTGTGCTGCACCATTTATCACTCTTTCGAGGATAAATGGGCTTACTCGCTTAAGACTTTCGTTTTCCTCTACTCGAGACATTACCAGGAAGCGGGGCTGGGGCCTCACAACTTCCTGGACTTTTTCTGTTAAAGGGCGGAACGGCCTTACCCGTTTCCGGCTCTTATCATTAATACGGCCCTGTGAGGGGCCGGGCAGTGAGTTGCCAGCGGGGTGTGGCAGTACGTTGCTAGCGGACAGTGAGGTGTCAGCGGTGACAATGGAGGTGGCCATGCCTTTTTTGGGGACAACCTGCACAATACTCGGATCGTAGACCCAGGGTGATCCAAGTTGGTTCTACCACATGAGGCCCTGTTAACCCTCCTGGCGGGAAACCCCACACGACGCTAGACATGACAACCTTCGCGTGGGGCTGCGCCAGGAGAGAGGTCATCGCAGCAAGTGGGTGCAGGAAAGTGCCAATTTTACGTCCGGGCCTTCGTGAACGCAACCGGTCTTTTCTCAAGGTAGGGTACCCGGTTATTGTCATCCCTAAGGCCCTTCTACCAAGATATTACAACCGGCGCACTTTCACTCAGGAGCTCTAAGCAGTGGTATCCGATAATCATCAAAGGAAAGCCGTGTTAGATGCCAAGGTCATCAACGGTGGAGCCAAAAGTCTCTGTGCAGGACTGGACGGCAGGGGAAGGGAAGAAAGATGTAAGGAGTGAGGAAGCGAAGGGAGAAGAATGAGAAAAAAAAAGGAGTGAAAGGGAAGGAAGAAAAAAGGAGGTGAAAGGAAAGATTAAGGATAGGTTTTTCCTGCACGAGGTACGTCCTGCACAGAAGCCTCCCCTTTTAGTCCTCTTACGACAAGCAGGGGATACTGCGGGACTATTCTAAACCCCGTCCCGCAGGGGGACTGATGTGAATAATTATTTTTTGTATTTAATCTATGTTTGTTAATTAACTTTTTTAAATGTTCAAGTCTATCTAAAATAATATCACTAAATATAAAAAAATACTAGAGCTCTTAACACAAAAAAATAAAATTATTTAATAAAAACTGTTCCAAGGTACAACACCTTCCCCTACTTTGTATTTGTTAGTGCGAATGCCAGTGTGTGGTTGTCCTAGTTATGGATTTTAGGTGTGTATTTTTTGTCTATTTTGTGCAAGCTTGATGATCTTAACCAGACGCACAAACGGCTTATATATGACATACCCCTTGCCTCTTGGTCCCCTGGTCGACCAGTGTAAAAACTAACTAATAGAAAGAGTCCTGGCAGCAGGTGTTGTGAAGGCTAGTTTCTTGTTGGTATAGGGAATTGGCGTTCTTTGCTAAATACTGCGGAGTTGTTCTTTTGACAGAAAAAATTGTATAAAAAATATATTTTAGTGGTGTAATTCTTTCACGTTATTTCTGAAAAGCGCGTGTTTCTTCATGGATGAATCTTAAAATGATACTCTACATATGTTACTTTAAATAAAAATTACCTTCATCCATGCCTTTTTACATGTTTTAGAGGGATCCAAATCAATATCATTACATCATCACGCCAATACTACCACCTGCACCAATCAGAGCCCTCACCCCAACTCATACTACCACCTGCACCAATCAGAGCCCTCACCCCAACTCATACTACAGCCTGCACCAATCAGAGCCCTCACCCCAACTCATACTACCACCTGCACCAATCAGAGCCCTCACCCCAACTCATACTACCACCTGCACCAATCAGAGCCCTCACCCCAACTCATACTACCACCTGCACCAATCAGAGCCCTCACCCCAACTCATACTACCACCTGCACCAATCAGAGCCCTCACCCCAACTCATACTACAGCCTGCACCAATCAGAGCCCTCACCCCAACTCATACTACCACCTGCACCAATCAGAGCCCTCACCCCAACTCATACTACCACCTGCACCAATCAGAGCCCTCACCCCAACTCATACTACAGCCTGCACCAATCAGAGCCCTCACCCCAACTCATACTACCACCTGCACCAATCAGAGCCCTCACCCCAACTCATACTACCACCTGCACCAATCAGAGCCCTCACCCCAACTCATACTACCACCTGCACCAATCAGAGCCCTCACCCCAACTCATACTACAGCCTGCACCAATCAGAGCCCTCACCCCAACTCATACTACCACCTGCACCAATCAGAGCCCTCACCCCAACTCATACTACAGCCTGCACCAATCAGAGCCCTCACCCCAACACATACTACCACCTGCACCAATCAGAGCCCTCACCCCAACTCATACTACCACCTGCACCAATCAGAGCCCTCACCCCAACTCATACTACCACCTGCACCAATCAGAGCCCTCACCCCAACACATACTACCACCTGCACCAATCAGAGCCCTCACCCCAACACATACTACCACCTGCACCAATCAGAGCCCTCACCCCAACTCATACTACAGCCTGCACCAATCAGAGCCCTCACCCCAACTCATACTACAGCCTGCACCAATCAGAGCCCTCACCCCAACTCATACTACAGCCTGCACCAATCAGAGCCCTCACCCCAACTCATACTACCACCTGCACCAATCAGAGCCCTCACCCCAACTCATAGCAACAGGGGTTTGCCCTAAGACCACCTGTGCGAGGTTTCTTACAATAGCCAAGGAATGCCAATAAAAACAATAAAGTCATTCGAGAACATTCTCGGTTGATCCAGGCCCATCCGTGCAAGACGAACACAATATTACAAACCCAGTCTAGCAAACATGAAATTATTATCTCAAACTCAATAGCTTCTGCATCATTGATCGAGGATGTTGAATGATGTTATGATTGGTCGGTTTTCCTTCTGCTTTTTTCCAATATGAGCTAAAACTCGATTCAGACTTTAAAAACAGCTTACATACATAACATTATAACTTCCCGGTTATGGGGAAAATAAAAGCCACTGACATAATGTATTCTTCCCGTTTGCTAATTTTCTGTCAAACAACTAATCAGAGTAGTATATTATTCTCTCTGACCCGGAAAAATATCTAGCAGATTTTCAAAGCTAAATTGGATGCCGGTTTTGGAAATATTCAAGACCTTTATCAATTTATTCACCCATTAATATGTCTGTAATGGAAGGCCATAATGTCACGTCCCTTGAAAGGCTTACACTCTTTAAATAATCATTATGCTCATTTTGCAATGGCATTTACAGGATTTAAATATCCAGTTACTTCGCTTATATATTTTTTTGTTGTTTCTGTATTTGAACCCACTGTCGGTATATCTAAACTTGCATAGTTCGTTTGATTTTTTAATTCATCGCAAATTTCTCTCTTAGCTATATAATCTTGAATGAAGTATAATTTTGAATTTAGAGCATCTGGAGTTGATGGTGAAAGACCGAGATATTAGCTGAATGTTAATTTAGATAGTTTGGAATCAATCTATAAATTTTCTTATGCCAGTTTCTGTTTATTGGCCCCCTCAAATATTTTATTGTAAAATACATTGTCTCAGATGGATAATGAGTCAAATAATGACGAGTAGCTATAGTGAGAAAGAATTACAAATAGTGGGAACGTGTCCTCAGAGTAAGAATAAACTAGGGTTTTCAGAACAGGGGGGGTACCGAGTCTCCCCCCTCCCCTCCCGCGCCTCGTATGTTGGAGCTCGCGGGCGCGCTGTCTCTCTCTCTCTTTCTCTCACTCGGGAATACTGGGGCAGTGTGAAGGGGTAATGTATGCCCCCCTCACCCCTTCCCTGAAGTATGTTGGAGCTCTCTCTCTCGCACCCTCCCCATCTAGATGTAGTTAGGAATACTGGCTAGAGGGGTAATGTATGTTCCCCACCCGCGACTCGTATGTTGGAGCTCGCGCTCTCTCTCTTGAGGCAGAGAGGAGAAATGTATCTAGGTATCCCTTAAACACGCATCATG
Source organism: Timema cristinae (assembly GCA_039000515.1). Taxonomy (NCBI): domain Eukaryota; kingdom Metazoa; phylum Arthropoda; class Insecta; order Phasmatodea; family Timematidae; genus Timema; species Timema cristinae. The sequence goes on along the minus strand of JBCFYV010001017.1, from coordinate 31,548 downwards.
TTTTAGGGCAGTGAGGGGATTTTTTATTTTGTATTGCTATTTTATGGCCTGGTATCTTACAATTTAAATCCAGGCCCTTTTTACATCAAAGATATTACCACAACAGTTTACAATTTCCTTTATCTAACAGGTTTCTAACAGGTTTGGCACCTATACTACCTACTTGGGAAATAAACTTACTCTCCTTCCAGTTGGTCCGCCCCGGGTATTTAATGGGATGTAGGTATCTCTTATACATGCATCATGTTTCAGGACAGTGAGGAGAAATGTGGGGGGGGGGAGTATCATGATGAAGGGGGCGCGCCGACGTCATGGTCCTGAAGGAGACGGTGTGCGGGGGGTGGGTTATGGCCCTGCTCGTGGTGAGGGGAGCCGGTCGAGGTACGGAGGCGTGTGAGTTCCTCTCCTCTAGGTCCGAACTTCAATCCTCGGTTCCCTACATATCTAAATGAACTTATTTTGCTCTGAATGAAACCTACACATCTTCCCTTTTTACTCAGAACAGATTACCAGTCCTCCTCCGAGGCCATGCCGTGAGCTAAGATGTCGGATATTTTTTCTGATGGAAGATGATGTGTTTGACTGTCGAGGATGTGAAGAACAAGGTTCGAATCTCGGTCGGGTGAACGGGGTGTGGTTTTTCCACTCTCCCTCCAAGCAAATACGGGTTCCTAATTCAACCTTGCCAATTCCTAATCCATTAGTAATCTGAATGATTTTACACACTCTCATCATGCGTAAATGATGGTACATTCGGATAAAAACTTTTTTTCGAACATATTGTTGGAAGATGATGTGTTTGACTGTCGAGGATGTGACGAACAAGGTTCGAATCTCGGTCAGGATGAAGGAGCTGTAGTTTTCCCACTCTCCCTCCGAGCAAATGCGGGTTCCTAATTCAACCTTCCCAATTCCTAATCCATTAACGTAATTAGTAATCTGAATGATTTTACACACTCTCATCATGCGCAAATGATGGTACATTTGGATAAAAAACTTTTTTAGAACATATCGGAAGATGATGTGTTTGTTTTTGACTGTCGAGGATGTGACGAACAAGGTTCGAATCTCGGTCAGGATGAACGAGCTGTAGTTTTCCGCTCTCCCTCCAAGCAAATGCGGGTTCCTAATTCAACCTTCCCAATTCCTAATCCATTAGTACTCTGAATGATTTTACACACTCTCATCATGCGCAAATGATGATACATAATAGCCTACTCACCCTCTTATATTCAAAATTCGTATAAGAATTAAAAATTAATCGTTCATTGGTTAAGATATTAGCTTCGATGTTTATATCTTTTTTTTCGCTCGGAACATGTAGGGTAAGGTGGTGGACTTCTACGCTAACGATTCAGGTTCAACCCTCGCTTTCTATTTGTCTTATATCGTTTACTCTCCATTATTATTCGGAAACTTCGGATAAAACTTTTGAGGATTGTTGGCTAAGCTAATGGAACTGTTAGTGAAATATTCACAATGAGTATAAAAAAATAAGTAAAACCGATTATTGCAACCATTTCTAATAAATCTAAGATTAATCAAATCGGTCGGAAGACGTATTTTTCATGTCATGCACAAATGATGGTACATAGTACCCTACTCGTTCATGCAGGGTAAGGTGATGGACTTCTACGGTTACGATCCAGGTTCGACCCTCGGGTTCACTTCCTCTAATTCAACCTTTCTCAATTCCTAATCCATTATCGTAATTAGTACCGTATAAGAATTAATCATTCATTGGTTAAGATATTATAATTCAACCTTCTCAATTCTTAATCCATTAGCGTAATTAGTACTCTGAATGATTTTTACACTCTCCTCCATCGTGAACCCGTCTTTCGCTCGCTGTAGGGAACGACGGGTTTGGGATGGAGAGACGACCCTTCCCCGTTTATACACACGCGCCCGCGCAGACGGTGGGAAGCGAGTGGGTGACCTCCAGGACACGAGGATCGACCCACGAGACGTGTTAAGGCAGACTCGCAAAGTCCGGGAGGTTTGAGTCCCGTACCAAGGGCTCGACCGCGTCGATGATCTACTACACCGACTATACCGATCATCTACTACACCAGACACCGATGATCTACTACATCAGATACCAACCTCGCCAATGATCTAAACTACGTTACAGCAGACACTGACTACACCAGGCACCTGATCTACTACACCAGGCACCTGATCTACTACACCAGACACCTGATCTACTACACCAGACACCTGATCTACTACACCAGACACCTGATCTACTACACCAGACACCTAATCTACTATACCAGACAGCTGATCTACTACGCCAGACACCTGATCTACTACACCAGACACTGACTATACCGAGATCTACTACACCAGGCACCTGATCTACCACACCAGCCGGCAACCTTGTCAATGATCTACTATACCATACACCTGATCTACTACACCAGACGCCGACTATACCGAGATCTACTATACCAGACACCTGATCTACTACGCCAGACACCTGATCTTCTACACCTGACACCTGATCTACTACGTCAGACATCAATGATCTACTATACCAGACACCTGATCTACTACACCAGGCACTGACTACATCGATGACAGACACCGACTATACTGACGATCTACTACACCAGACACCGATGATTTAGAATAGTTTGATACAATTTGTCGAGTTAATTGAAGTAATTTCTCGAACTAGCCTCTCAAATCGGTCAACATCTGGAGGAGGTAACAGGAGGGCGGTCGGAATACATTTATCTTCCTTGAGAAGATTAGAGGGGACCCTTACGCGGGGGAAACTTGCCGAGTAAGGTTAAGGATAATTCCTGGAACGGAACGTTCTTTCTGGAAAGTGTGAGAAAATCTTAACGTTCGATGTTTCACATCTGTTTTAAATCTAGATTAAACTGAGTTTGTAGAGGGGGACTTAAATGAGGAAACATGTCGGATTTCTCTCTCCCACAACCCCCAGAGCTGAACTCTGCATATCTAAGCCGTTAAGCTATAGGCTCGCTTAACTCGTTTCGTCTCGCTCAGAGATGTACTGATGAACGAATATAGCTTGAGTCTATAAGAGTAGTAATTCTCGATAGTTTAGCTACAGACCACGAGTACGTCATATAGTCGGCGCGACGAATTAATCTCAGTTCTCTAGACCGGAGACGTGACTGAGATGAAACGTTACAGGTAGATAAACTTTGTAAGCGTCGAGGAGAATTAAGCCTCAGAACCTCTGAACCTGTAGGCGGGAGGGAGCTCTTACCATGAGATCGTGTAGGTGCTCTCGAATCTCACCCCTTAGTTTGTCATAAATGTCCCACCATTCGTACCTCTACCGCACAAGCAGGTTCTCTCTCTCTCTCTCTCTCTCTCTCAAACAAGGTCTAGTTGGACAAGTTCAGCCGGATTTCCAACTATAGGTAATAGAGTCTTACGATCATGAGCACGGCTCCTGTAACTCGGGTATAGGCATTGACTGAGCGCCGAGCGCTGAACAGAGCATTAGGGCGCTACCGAAGGTGAGCTCTCCTTGTTGCTGTACCATCAACTTGCAGGGGTTTAACGAGTCTGCGTGCGTTTGGCTGGTTGCAGGGACCTTGTACGGTAGGAGTATCATGTCACTTGAATGCTACCCATTCATATGCGAGTTTATCTAGGCTCAGTATTACGTGCACTGATGGGTACAAGGACTGGAGGTTTTTTTTAGTGATGTAGCGATCAAGGGTAAGGTTCACCGACAGATAACTTACATCCCTCGCGAAGCGAGTATCCCACGATCTTATTCCCCCTCCGTAACCCGTACTGGGCTTATGGTTCACACGCATGGGCATCTGTGCAAGATGAACTATGAACTTTCCGAGTCACACGCTGACTCCTTATATATAGAAGTAAGCTTTCTAGATGAGATCATTAGTTACTATCTACATTCTAGAGGAAAATATCTCTGCAAACAGTAAGGTGGTTCACCATGTTGATTGATATGCAAGGATACTCGAGTGATGAAATAGTATTCATATTCAAAGAGTTGAGTGTTTTACATTTCGAATCCTTTGAGGAGATCAACTACAAGTTTCTTCCACCGTTCAAGATTGATAACCTCTCGCCTTCAAGCATGAGAAATGTGAGTTGGGTGAGTCAATATTATCACGTGTTATCTTGGTACGAGGGGAAGAATAGTACTCGAATCTTCGCCCTATCTTATTTTCTCATCTAGAGCGGTACACATCGACGGTAACAATCTATATTAAAGGAACTGAAAAGATGACATGGTTACAGAGTATCATCGCCGAAGATAAATATAAGTATAACTTTTGCGAGCTAGGTTAATTCGGCTGTCCTTCTTTGAGTAAACTTAAAAAACTGTACGAGGTAGACAAGTGTTTCACACATTCCGGTAGTATCTACTCGTGCGCCACGGAAAATGTGCGACTACTCAACGAATGGTTTAAGTCTGATCAAGCAAGACTTTTGCGAACTGACTAGGTGAGGGAGGGGTAACCCCCAGTGTAACTAATTCAAATACTGGCCGTCTCAAAAAAAACTTTTTTTTGTAAATTGACTACTTATCAAACTATATGGACAGGACAATTGTATTCTGTTAGTTATAACATGTCGATAGTATTTAACTTTTAGGCTGTCAACATTGAGGGGAAAAAACAAAAAAAAAAGTAAATATATTTTTTTATGTTTAAATTAGAATTGTTACGTAGCATTTAGCTCCACTGTTGAATGTTTGCTTACGCTAGCTAAAGTTTTTGTATTTTTTTAATTGGTTGAAAGATCAACAAAGCTTGTTAATTTCAATAGTTTGTTGGTTTAATTTAGATTTATAATTAAAGACTTAGATATGATGCTCAAAAACTTTACACAGTCTTCGCGTATAAATTTTAATTTAGATAATATTGACGAAACACCTTACCGTTTGTAAAGATAGTAACGAAGATCAAAATGTAAAATTAGGTTAACATATTGTCAAATAATTCCTCATTAATAAGCTGATGAATGACAAGTCTAAAAAAGAGTAATGTAAGTTTTTTGTTAGATTGTTTGCGCGCGTTAGCTAAAGTATTTTTATATTTTTTAATTGATCGGAAGATCAGCAAAGCTTATTAATTTCAGTTCCGAGGAATAAGAACTATCGAACAAACTTAGCGTCGGTACGACAACGAGATGTTGACTGATATTTGAGCGATATATCTTAAGTCTTAAATTCTGAATCAAATTCACTCCTTACTTTCGACTAGTATAGAATGTTTTCTAAAAAAGACGTTGGTTTAATCTGTTTAGAAAGTACTCCTATAATCCCTAAAAAAAGTAATGTATTATCTTATTCTATGACGGTGAGACTATATATATATATATATATATATAATCATTGTATGCATCGAATGAAGGACTTATTTTTTTCCGAGAGAAAGATTTTTTTTTAAAATAATCTTTGTACCGAATATTTGTATGAATCATTGTAATCAGAAAGTCAATTTGTTTTTTCTGATAGTTATAACACAATGACAGTATTTAACTTTTTAGGCTGTCAACATTGGACAGGACATTTTATCTGATTTTAGCTGACACAGGTAATTTGAAAGAGCCAATCTGTTTTATTGAGGAAACACCTTCCTGTTTGCTGAGATATTTTCCCAGGACATTTGTAAAAAGTTAATATATACTTTTTTTACCTGTCTCGGGTAATTTGAACGTGTTAATTTGAGAGAAAGGTTTTATTTTTTTAATAATCTTTGTATCATTATAATCTGATCCAAGTGAAATTATTTTTACCTAAAAAAATTCACTTTTTGACATAGTGAAAGGGTGATGCAGATTTCATACAATGTTTTGAAAGTGTTAATTTGTATTCTGTTAGTTTGAGAGGAAAGTTTTAATTTTTTATAATAATCTTTGTATCATTGTAATCTGATCCAAGTGAAATTAAAAAAATCTCTTAAATTTGTCACCGACATTTCAATGTATTGCAAATCTAACGCTTAATTGAATTGGTCATTTCAAATAGGACATTATTTAATATTTTTTACCTAAAAAAAATTCACTATTTGACAGACTGGAAGGGTGATACAGATTTCATACAATGTTTTGAAATTGTTAATTTTTTATTCTGTTAGAATTTCTTTCTAAAATCCTTATTTCTGGAGCTATAAACTCTAACATATTATAATTTAAAAAATATGCTCAGTTATGAGGTTTTTTTAAAAAGATCAATTCAATTATGTCGTTCAGGGATATAACCCATTATTTGGTTCAGCTCGTGGGTTGACCAAGGTTGTCACCTGCGTCCACCCTCACATCCCAACCATTTGCGTGTATAGCCTCCCCCTGCCCATCCCTCGAAAAAAAACTGTTCGAGCATATAAGCGAGGGAGAGCTATACCAGAACTCTCCTCTCAGAGAGAGAAAAAAATTGTGAAAGTGTTTAAACCTTTTTTAATTTGCCAAGTCAAATGGTTTATAAAATGTAAATATTTATTACTGGTATCACATGGTGAATATAAATGTCCCGGATGAGACCGCTATAAGATGTTTGACTGGCCTGTGAAACATATTATATTTTTATAAACAAACCACGTCGTTTCAGATGATGTTCTGATACGAATCTTTGTTCTAAGACTATGGTAAGAAAAGGCTTTTAAGCGAACATTTTCTTGCAGTGTACCCTCTTTGGTGGCTGGAAGGTTTTAAGGCGCAACTCTCACAGTAACCTAGACTGATGATAACGGGGTTCAAATCTGGGTCAGGTGTATTTACAATCCACTCTTTTTTCGAGCAAAAATCTAAACAGCTTTATTATTTAATTAAAACCGAAACTATCTTTATATTGTTAAAGCGGTAGTATTGTCAAGCAGATAATTCAACAATGAGAGAAAAAATGAGAAAGTATTTAAACCTTTTTGAATTTGCTAAGTCTAATGGTTTATAAAATGTAAATATTTATTACTGGTATCACATGGGAATATATAATATTATTGTTTAACGGCCCATCGACACATCCGAGGTCATTAGGGCTTGTAGTATATTAAAAACATAATAAAATCCCCATAGGGGAAAGAGATAAATATCTCACCATCTGAGACACTCTATAGAAGTGCTCAAATGTGCTCTTGGTATAAATTAAGTGATACACTGCTAAAAAAAACCACAAGTGAATCACTCCAATAAAAAGACAAAAAAAAACATATTAAAATATAACACGTTAAAATGACACAACATGTTAAAATGATAATACGTTAAAAAGACAAAACAACATGTTAAATTGTAATAAAACTGTTAAAAAGATCTCAATATGAGATATTATCCAAAAGAGCCACTTTATAAAAGTGACTCAAATGGCATTAAAAAGATCCGCCTGGCGTATAAAACGGAGTAAACAAATAACTCCATCCGCACTATCGCGTAATAAAAAACGTAAGTCACCTTTAAATCAAGAGCCAGACGGATAGGGGCTAGTTTGCGACACTCCACCAAAATGTGATGCACACTAAGGGGAGTTTCACAAAACTCACACACTGGAGGTGGATCCCCTATTTAGTAAAAAACTATGGGTCAATAAGTATGCCCGACGCGGAGTCTCGTCACGATGACCTCCTCTCTTCTAGACTTTCGCATAGAAGAGGGCCATCGCGACACACCGTCCCTGATGGACCGCAGCTTGTTTCTGAGCAGGGGTCGAGACCCACTGCTCGTGCCAGGTGCGTAAGACCCCACGCCGAACATAACCCTTAGGTCTAAAAACATGACACCCAGACTCACCTCAGGAGCAGGCGTGCTGCCTCCTTGGCCGACTGGTCCGCCAGTTTCATTTCCTGAAAGACCGACATGACCAGGAATCCAGCAAAAGGCAAGCCGGGTTCTTAATGAATCAATTTTTAAAATTTGTTCGTGAATCATCTGCACCAGCGGATTCCAGGATTAGAGAGTGGACAATGCCAACAGAGCACTCTGGAATCCGTGCAGAGAGAACGGACCGGTGACACTTACGATGTACAAAACATAACGATTTAAAAAATGGCATATAATTCAGCCGTAAAAACACTGGATTCATCAGTAAAGCAAATTTAAAATTGGATCCTTCCACAACAAAAGCAAAATCCCACGGAGGCCCCCCAATTTTTGCCATCCGTGTAAATGCGTTAAAACCCCGAAAGCGGGTTTGCGAGGAGTCCCTTAAAGGTCCTCTGTACAAAAAGGTGGGGTGGTCGCTTGGAAGATCAAATGCATTGAGGAGGCGTACTTCCAGGGAGAAAATTTTGACCCGGGATTTTGGGGATAGCCCTTTTTCAAGATTATCCCACCGGTCGAAAACCCATGCATCCCGATCCCCAAAGGCCGGGGACTACGCCCTTTGGTTTCTAAAGACAGGTTAGGGGGGGTGAAACACAGGCGATGGCAACATGCTGCGCCTGCAATGAAGTTTCGCAGGAAGATGCCAGAAGATAGGACCGCCGTAAGAAAAGGGACCAGTAGACAGTCGAATTTCCAGCAAGGGGACATATCTAGATCTTTACGCCGAGGGTCTAGCTGAGCCATACACAAAACTGCCGTAATCTAGTTTAGATCTGACCAAGCCTATTACAGGCGCATCAAGGTTTCCCTATCAGCACCCCAGAACCGACCGCTAACGACATTGAGCAAATTCAATGCTTTGATACACCTCGCTTTCAGTCTTTGATGTGGGGATCCAAGTTAATTTAAAATCAAATAAAGTCCCAGAAACCTTACGCTTTCTGAGACTGGTAAAACAAAGTGGTTCATTAAAATACTGGGGGCTGCTGTATTCCGCGTGTTCTATGAAAGTGACAACCGTCGTCTTGGCTGCAGAGAAGCGAAAGCCATTACGCGATGCCACGATCCAAGATTGTTGACAGAGAGCTGTATCTGCCGTTCAGCCCTGTGGAGACTTGATGAACTGCAATAAATTGCGTAGTCATCCACAAAGAGGCATGACCGTAGAGGCATGCGCACATTGTCAACAATGCTATTTATTGCGATAGCGAACAACGTACAGCTCAGAATACTACTCTGAGGCACCCCATTTTCTTGAATAAAATCATCGGATAAGGTGTTATTCAACCTTACCCGGAAGTGTCTATCCGACATAAAATTAGATATAAAAGAAGGAAGGTTTCCTCGAAACCCCCAATTAAAAAGTGTTTTCAAAATGCCTTTCTACAGGTGGTATCGTACGCTTTCTCCAATCGAAGAAGACAGCCAGAAAGGTGCTGCTTATGGAGAAAAGCGTCATGAATAGCCGTCTCTAGACAGATAAGGTGATCCACCGTGAATCGGTTACGGCGAAAACCACATTGAATATTAGATAGCAGATTGGGGGATTCTAAATCCCATATAAGTCGCTTATTAATTATTTTTTCCAAAATTTTTTTACAACACAACTATTAAAGCTATGGGTCTATAGCAGTTGGCTCTTTTTTACTTTGCCACTTTTAAAAAAAAAAAGGTTGGGTCATTCCAGTCATTCAACCAACCATACACCCTGTCCAGATTTTAGAAATTTGGGTATCCAATCCCTCCAGGGTGTAATAAACCACATTTTTTTTCCTCCTCTTTTTTTTTCATCTGGTTTTCATTTTAAAAAGACCTCTAAACTTTCACCCCGAGTTCCGAATTTAAAATTTTTTGAGGTTCACCAAATACAAATTATTCCCAAAAAATTATCCTCATTTCACAAATCAAACTAGTATTTAAAATTTTCCAGCTTACAAAAAGCATGGGGTTTTTCAAAAAAAAATAGTTAACCTAAATCCCTTTTTAGCCCTTTAAAAAATAAAAAATAATTTTGAACTAGGTTTTTTACTGAAAACAGGGTTTTACTAAAAAAAAAATTTACAAAGTGGGGGAAAGGTAAACCCTTTACATTTTTTTTTTTAAATAAACCTAAACATTTCTATCAACCAGAATAAATCGAGGGGCTTTTTTTCCTTCTGCCAAATATAAGCTTATGTCCCCTTTTTTTTTCTATTTTTTTGAGAAAAGGGGGACGATGACATTTTTTCAATTTTACCCAAATCTAAACTCCTATCATAAAAAAAATTGGAAAAAACTTAAAGTTTAAAATTTATATTTTTGGTTCTTAGTGATTTTTTGGGGGACACCAATTTTTTTTAACTTGGAAATTTTAAAAAGAGGGAAAACACGGGCTCTTAAAAAAATTTAAATTTTTAAATGAGTTAATGTAAACGTAGATACTGTACCATATTATAATTTAAATCACAATTTTAGTACAATTTTTGACCTACCACCATTTTATTGGTTGAATGATAATCATGTTGACTCATCTAAAATCATGCACGATCACCCCCATCCCAGGTCACAATCATAATTTTGGCACCCTCAGTTTGTTTTCAGCTCTTCCTGGGGTGACCACGGGTTTTGTGCTCCCTAAAATTCAAATCTTATTCATTAATTAAATCTAGGATTTACGGGTTGATTTAATGTATGAATTGTTAAGAGAAAAAAAAATAATGTAGTTTTGGGAATTAACATCGACATGTGTCATAAATGTAGCAGTATAAAAAAAAAGATTGAACATGAGCAATTAACTGAAATAACAGAATTTTTTGAATTTTAGAACAAAACTACTAAGACTTGGAACTTTTTGCTCACCAAAAATTGTTTTTTTTGAAAATTTTAATATTTTAAAAAAGTTGTTGTGACCCCCTCCGAAACCCAAAAGAGACCTGGAAAAAAGTCATTCGTTGTGACTGTACAAAATAAAAAACTCAAAATGAAGGGATTCAAAGTAAAACCGGGGCAAAAGCGTGTTCACAATGAAACTATATTATTTAAAACAAAAGTGAGCAGAGAGTCGATAAATGAGAAAACCCCTAAAACCAAAGGGGATATTTTTTTACTTTTGAAAAAGTGCGGCTTGAGAAAAAGAAAAAATAAAAGGGCCAAATTTTCACTTTTCTGAGTAGTTGTTTCCTTAAAATTGCATTCCTTTTGGTGAACATACAAGCAGTTATGGGGGGAAAAAATTTAAAAAATTTCCACCCATTACAGCAAAATTAAAAAATTTTCTAGGGGTTAAATTTCCAACAAAAAACCAAAACAGAGAAACTTGTAAAGAGAAACAGCAAAATAGGGAAAATTTGTCAATCAGAAAGAACAATTGAAATTCTTTTCAAGAAAAAAAAATTCAACTCTAACCTTCCTGCTTCACTGACATGGACACGGAAAAAAATAAAAGAAACATTTGGGTTTTGACTATGCTTTTCGCAAGCTCAAGACTTGAAAAGGAAAAAGATTTTTAGCTGAACCAAATTCCTAGATGTAGAAAAAATTTAAACCCTAAACTGTCATTTATGAAAACTTTTATAAATATACAGCTAGGTTATCCTGAATAAAAGAGTATGAGCATAGGAAATAAACATCAAAGAAAGCGTTTGGTTTTTGGAAACCCTTTCAAAATTATATTTGATTTTAAGTAAAGTTTCCTGATTTAAAGTGGGGTTTCCCCAAAATTTGCACTTTGCGACCAAGGTGTTTTTACCCGGGGCCCAGGGCCCCATCATATGTGTAGCCCCAATCCATCAAAATTTATACTCTCCTTCACTCACAAATTGACCAAAAAGATTTTATGAATTGTTAGTTTTTTGGGAAGAAAAAGGGGAAGCATGCTCGGGCACTCGTGAATCCCCCCCAAAACAAATCAGTACTATTACGTCCAGATTTTGAAAGATTACGAGGAAAATATACCATTAAATCTCCAAGGGGTTCGACTGACGGGACCAGAATAAAAATTCATCAACACTTAATTTTATTAGTTTTAGCCAACAAATGAAAAACGATTCCACCCTTTTTCATACCAAGTCACATCTTCTTTTTAAAGAATTTAAAAAAAAAAGCACCTTCAGAAATAGCAAAATTTTGATGGACTCAGTAGAACTACCTTTTACAATCCAGTGGGGCCCAAGTATCATTGAACTCGATTCAGTACATTCACCGTTTTAGTACATTTAGGAACTTGGGGAAAAAAATTTTTGATCACACGGCATACAATGACCTCAAGCATGACGTGAACATGTTTAAAAACAAAAGAAATATTTGGAATTTTCGGAAAAAAAATTTTTCCCACACATCAGGGAAATACATTTTTTTAGGTGGGTGTGCTCCAGAACAAAAATAAGTACAATTTTTCTAAACCCTTGTCTGCATGAGAAACTTCCAGCTAAAGGGCACAATGGTCTTTTTTTTGCAACAAGCCAGGGTAAATCAAATTAGGGGTTGTGGACAGCAAACGTTTGTCAAAGGATCCCAAAACCCCCTCGAGAAAAATCACAACAACAAACTTTTTTAAATTTTTTTGTAAAACAAACATCACCAAAATATTTTCCACTTTTTTGACAAAGACACAGTATTTTCAACCCTTCTCCTTTTTGAAAAACTGTTTCAAAATTACGACACTTTCCTGAAACTAAGTTTTCCACAGCTTCAACCCTTAATTCTCAGCACTATTTATGGCTAAAAGATCCGCCAAAGGAACCCCTCCACATTCAACATGAAAAACTCTCCCCATCATTTGTAGCAGCAGATAAATTTGTACTCCGGGTGTTACATTGCATAAAAATACACCATTCGGGTATTTTGGAAGGGTGTTACGTGAAAAAAAGGAAAAGGGAGAAATTGTTGAAATTTCTTATCCTAACACCCTTCACCACTTTCCCTCCAAAAGGCATGAAATAACCGCTATACCGTTCTCTTTTTGCGTTTTTAAAACCCCACAAACAACATCGGGAAGAACCTCCCACTTCTCAATAAACTGCTGAGGTCAAGGGGAGGAAAAAAAAACACATTTGGAGGTTATTTTTCGCAAAAAAACAAAATTTTAATCAACTGAAGAACAAATAACTTGTTAATAAAAAATTTATTAAAATTTTTAACAAAGGGCCTACCACTACCACATGTACCCAACTTTAAACTAAACTTTTTTTAATGGCCCTTTTTTCCCCCTTTTTAAATAGAAAAATACAAAAATGGTGCTCTCTAACAAAAACACCAAGAACCAAAATAATTAAAATTGTAACTTACAAGTTTGTTCCATATTTTTTTTATGATGGGGCGTCTTAATTTTTTTAAATTTAAAAAATAGTCATCGTCACCTTTTTCCCCTCAAAAAACACAAAAAAAAGTCATGGGATTATTTTTTCCAAAGGGATAAAAACCAAAATTTATTTTCCCTGATATGATAGAACATGTTCTACTCATTTAAAAAAAATATACGTACGGGTTATACCTTTCCCTCCCCTTTTAAATTGGTTTTTTAGAAAACATTTTTCAAAAAAAAAAAACTATTTTCAAAAATTTTTTTAAATTTTTTTAATGTCTAAAAAACGGCATTTAGAGTCTGAACATATTTTTTTGAAATCCTCAGCTTCATTGATAAGCGAAAATTTCAAAGAGAAAATTTGGTTTTGGGGATGAGTAAAATTTTTTTTTGGGTAACAATGTATCTTGCGTAAAAGGGCCTCGAAAATTTTTTAAAAATGAAACCGGTAAATTTGAAGGTCGTAAAATGAAAACCAAAAACTAAGGGGGGGGGGGGAATGTTGTTACTTCCCACCATGGGGGGTTTAGCAACCAAGTTTCATAAAAATCGAGACAAGGTTCAAAACATTTTTTTTTTGGTTAATTGAGGGGAATGCCCGGGTTGTTGCCCCTAGGGGGAATTTGCTAAATTTCCCCAAAAACCATTGTAGAGGCTAAAAGAATCCTGCCGGGCAGGGGGCAGCTAAACCAACATCTCAAAGAAGTCTCGGACAGGGGCTGTCGCCCCGGGGACGGGGGCGTAGGTCATTCTTTTTTGGTAAAGGGGATTATAATCCTCTCCCCACTTCGACAAAAATAAATAAAGCCTAATTCCCTTAAAAACTCTAACTGTAGTTTTTCCGCAGACTAAAAAGCGGCGAACATCGGAGCCCAATACATTAACGCCTCCACAGGGGGGAGACCTGAACCGTTAGACATGAGGAAGTATTTTGTTTTGGAATTTGCTATTACAAATTTCCAAATTTTATCCCAAAACCTTTAGTTTGGGGGGGTTTTTGTAAGGGTTAAAAAAAAATTTTTTCCCTCCAAACTCTCTTCTGTTCACATGATAGGGCACTCTACACGAAAATCCAAAAGACTCCATTCTCCAATGGGACGTGGGAAAAAAAGACGTGGGGGCCCTTTCGACGTCAAAATACCAACCATGCGGGGATTGGCGAGATTTAGGATGGGGGCCCTTGCCGCCGCGATGACCGCGAAGTAAAATCCCAATTTTAACATCGACGCGGAAAGGGTTTCTTGAAAACGACGACCCCGGGGAATTTACCCTCGGCACTTTAATCACCCAGGGGGAACCGTCTGTACTTGGGCAATCTTGGGGGGGGGGAAAAAGCAAAAGGAATGATCGCTCCCATGGGTCCGTATGGACACCCAAAGAAAGAGGGCAGCGATACCTGGGCTACATAAAGTTATCGATCAAAATACACCTTTAAAAGGGAGAAGTGCGGGGTCCCGGTTTTCTTTAGCACCATTTTCCCGAACAAAATACCTCCCCACCTCCCACGGCATCTGTAAAATTAACCCCACAACTTTTATCGCATTAAAAGCCCCCCCAAGATATATAGGGGCGGAATTGCATAAAAGTGCCTCTAAGCTCCTCTCGAAAGAGTTAATATTTTGTGATAAATTTGCTTCTGCAATATAGCCACACCTCTGCTACCCGACAAAAAAAGGCTGTCAGTACAACACATCAACCCACGAAGCATCGGGTTTGTCTTTGGGGCGAATTTCTCCGCAAAAACAAGATGGAAAGGACGGGAAAAATTTGTTTTTTAATTTCCCTCACACACATAAAAACCCCCTAAAATTCCTTTGTAACACATACTTTTAAGAAAAAGTTTTAATTATCCCGCAATCCTACACTACTCTTAAAAATAAAAATGGTTGGGGGCCTTTTAGGTCCTTTTTCCTTTCCCAGCTCCCTGGACCTCCCATTTCAGGGAGCTTTTGGGTTTTTTTTGAGAGACGGGTATCGGTCCTTACGGAAGGGCTTTTTAAAGCCTCGAATTTTTAAAATACATTTTTTTTGGCGGCCCTTTTCCCCGGGTCCTTCTTCAAGCCCCAGTGGACCGCCTTTGCGCCTCACCTTTTTTCACCACCACCCCCGCCTCTGGACCCCAAGGCGGGTGAGCGACTCACAGGGGCCGCCGAAATTATTCCCCGAGAGCGCTCAGGGAGTTCCCCGAGGGGGGCCAGGGGATTCCCCGGGGGGGACTTGGGGCCCCCCAAGGGGTCCCCCGGGGGGAAAGGGGCTCCCAGCGGGAAGAAAAGGCCCCCGCGAGCCCAAAATTCGGGGCGCGGGAGGGGGGGGAGACCGTACCCCCCCTTTCTGAAAACCCATTTATTCTTACCCCTCTCTGCTTAACAAAAAAATTATATAAAAATTACAAAAAAAAATTTTTAATAATTATGAATTTAAACAATATTTTTTTAACTTAGATAAATATTTTTGAGCCCTCTTTGGAAATCTAATATCTATTTTGTTTTTAAAAAAAGAAACAAAAAAGGGCAAATAAAATATTTTTTTGTAAAAAAATGATTCATCAAAAAATATTTTTATCAAACTATGTTAAAAACACATAAAAAATTCATAAACAATTTCTGTCTAATAAATGCCAAGTTTTTATCAATTTAGGGGTTTGTTGATTTAAATCCTTCATTTAATGAAAAATTTACTACCGAAATTAAAACAGATTTTAATAAAAAAATATCTAAACGAAAATATAAACAAAGGGAAATAACAAAAAAAGTTTTAATTAAAATTATTCCAAAAAGTTTTTTTTAAAAAAAAATTACAAGTTTTATAAAAATAATATTTATCAAGCTATTTATGGTTTTTTTAATGTATTTACTTTCTCGTATTTTGAGTGCTCTTTTTTTTCCTAAAAAGGTTTTAAGGTTGCAACGCAATACTGGAAAAAATTTTGTTTTTAAAAATTTAAAAAAAAAGATTTGCCCCCCCCTTTTCCCCCCCTAACTTCTCTTTACCCCCCGGCTCAAGCATTTGCTACAAAAAACATGTAAAGGAAGGGAATTGAAAAAAACTACTTTTTTCTAGGGGGAAATTAGAAACAATTTAAGAAAAAACCTCTGGGTACATACTTAAATTTTTGCTCCAAATTAACTTTTTTTGGTAAATTAACTAAATGAGTTTGACATTTACACGTACCCCCGGGTGCTACGAAAATGTATGGTGTCTATATTTTAAAGAAAAAATATTAAAAAATTATAATAATTATATGTTTTTACCTTCCTGTTGGGTAGACAGCTTTTTATCTGGATAATTTATTGTTTTTTGAAATTTTAAAAAAAATTTTGTAATAATTTTTTGTCCACTTTTATTTCACTTTATGGACCAATAATTGATAGGACTTCCTGAAAACTTTCGACTTGAAAAACACCACTGCATGATTTAATATCGTCCTCAAAGAAGAATTTGGAGTCATTTTTAGCCCCACTCCTACACTGGCAACGAAAAACGGGATAGCCTCTATGCTTTCTAGAACCGTTAAATTTTACGCCATTTGGACACACTTATATCTATTGTTTTTGGGGAAAAAAGCAAAACACCAGCACAGGATTTTTAAAGAGCAAATGTAACCCGAGAACCATTTCTATTACGTTTACGGCGAAGGATTTGCAAACAAGGGGACCAAAAATAGTTTTTAAAATATTTGTTTAAGTTTTTCCCAAACAAGTTAAGATTAAAAATTTAATTTTTTTTGGAAAAAAAAGTGGAACATAAAACATCTATTAAGAGACCATGAGGGATTTTTTTGAGAAAAAATTTACAAAGACTCCGATCTAAAGCCCCAGCTTTGCTAAAATCTGGCTGACCGTTGAGGGGGACAAATTTGAACCCATTCATTCCCCAAAGCTATATATACTACACCCAATAAATCCGAAAAAGAGCGAAAATAGATGTATGACTCAAACCCAAAATTTTTTTCCTGGGAAAGGGCAAATTTACACCATCATTTTAGGGAAGTTTGCATGAAATACCCTTTTTTTATTATAATAGGGGGAATGCATTTAAGTTTTAATTGTGTCGAATGGGGCCGAACTTTAAACTTCCCCTGCTACGGGGACCAACTGTTGTTGTATTTGGGCAGAGATCGACCAAAACATTTGTATAAAAATTCGCCCCTTTATGCAAAGAAAGAGTGGAAGGGGGGGGGGGAAAATCGACAAGGGTGACACTGACTTAAAACTTCGAACTTTTCTTTAACATTATTAATTTAAGCTTTAAATTTTTTCCTTTTGTTTTATTATTAGTGAGCAAATTAATTTCCCGTGGGTTTTTTTAGTTTTTAAAATTATGTTTTTTTTTATTTAAGAAAAAGTTTAAAAAAACATTAACGTTTGCCACCTTTGGCGGGTTTTATATAATGTGGGGGCCCCCCCCCCCTTTTTTTAGAAGAGAATTCCCCTAAGAAGAGTTTTTATGGGTTTTTGAGTTTGGGCAAAGGGTTTCCCCTTCTAATCTTCCCTTTTGTGATGAAATCAATTTTTTAACTGGGGGACACTAACCAGTGACTATTAAGGGTTTCATTTTTCATTTATTTGGTGGTAAATGAACTCGCATTTAATTGTTCTTGTTTTTACCCCATCTTCGCCTGCGTGTTTTTTAAAATTATTTTTTGGGGGAAAAAGGTTGGCGAAAAGGTTTTAGTTTTAATACTCTCCTATTATAATATAATTACTTGAGAGCACCCGTAAACACTGGGTGGGATAGGGAAAGATTTTTACAAACATTTCCTTGGTATTATTTTTTGTTAAGGGGGGGGACATTAGCATTTGTTGGTTTTACGCAGTTCTTTAATCATCATTGCATAAATTTTTGTGGTATTTCTTTATATATTAAGTTTGGTTTTTTTTAAATCTTAATTCTTATATTGAACGGGTTTTTATTTGGAAAATTCATTTTTTACTATTAAGAATAATATCTGGGAAACCGGGGGTTAATAATTATAATCTTTTAAAGGGTTTCTTATTTTAGAGTTATTATATTTTACTGAATATTAATTCCTTTTCCCCTTTCACCACACATTAAAGAAGAGAAGAGCGTGCATAAAGGGGGACATAAAAATTGGGGCCGAAACCCAGAAAACTAAATTTTTTGTAAATTGGTTTTTTCCCCCTCTCCTCTCTCCTCCTCTCTCTCCTCTGTAAATTTTAGGGCGGGGGGTTGTGGTATTTTGGGCATATTATTATTCTTTATTATTTTAAGTTTTTTTATTGCGCAATCGATGGGGTTTTTTTTGTTACAAACTAAAAACTATGGAGGGGGGTCAAAACTATTTGGGACCGCCCAGGGGGGGCTCGGACAAGGAGGATTTCGGGCAGACCCCTTAGTCAACCGGTAATCCTGACTTGTCAATAACCTTTGCAATGGGGTGGGTATTTTCCCAGTAAAACAACTTCATCTTTTTTTCTAGCAGCTTTAACTTCGCCTGAAACCCACCGTTTAAGTGAAAGGGGTTGATCCGGGAAAAGCCATTAATCGATTTTTCCCGGGCCCATCCGGTTTATGGAAAAACCCACGCAGATGAATGGTATTTCACCATTGTTTGGGGTCCGGGGAATTTTCTCAGGGGGGGGGGGGGGGGTCGGCCCATACCCCCTAATCCAATACAATTTTTTTTTAAAAAAAAAGCTCTTTTGAAACTTTTTTTAAAAATTAGTCCCCGTGCCTTAAAAGGGAATTCCATTTTCACATTTGTTTTGAAAATTTCTAAATTTGTGAAATTGGGTCTTTCCCGAGATTGACATTATCTACGCCTTTTCCCTAATACCGGGGTTTTGATGCAATTGGGGGGGACCCATGCAAAAACCCAGCCTGGGAAAACATTTAGAAAACCCATTGTTTTGAGATTTTTACTCCCCAGTGTATCTGTCTGTCTTTGAAGATTTCGACCGCCTCAGACTCCTTATATCCCTTTTAGGAATTTGTGGGTTTCTTGCAGGTCCGCAGATACTCTTCCTTTTTTTGGGGGGGGACCCATTATTCATATATTTTGGGCCAACGGCTTTCCCCAGTCAAACGAGAAGGGAACGCTGGTATTTTCAGTTTAAAAAACTTTTTCAACTAAGTCTCTGTTTTTACTTCAATGAAACCCTAGAAAAACTCATATCATTTTTCCCGTCAAAATCGTTTGGGAAAGGTTTTTTTTCTTTAATCCAAGGAACTTGGCCCCTTTTTCTGCAATGGGGGAAAAAACACTCACTTTTCTTCCCTTTTCAAACGTTTTTCACATAGTTGCTGTACATTTAACCTTTTTTTCCCAATCCTAATAAGCTTAATCGCTCTTTATCCATTTAAACCTTTTGTCCCAAACCCCAAGAAAAAAAGAGTTTTACTCAAAATGATTTCTGATTCAAGAAAGCTTTCCCTTTTAAAACATGGTTTTGGGCTTGAAACTTTTTCGGGAGGCAGCATATTTTTCATGTGAACAAACCCTCTGCTGTTTGTTTTGCCTTTACTCAAACCTCCAAATGCTGACTAAAATTTGGGCCCAGCCGCATCCACCTCTTTAAAATGGCTGGAAACTTAAACAGACCAACACACCCCCATTTTCCCTTAAAAAGTGCATGGGTTTTGTTCAAAACCTATCCCTAGCTATCCAAAAAAGGGATTTTTTTTTTGGATAACAAACTGGCCGTTGCTAAGTACTCATTACACTGATGCTTTCTTTTAGTTTCCTTTTATGTATTGCAACCCAAAACAATGGAGAGACCATCAGAAAAACCAAGGGGCAGTTTCTTTTAATATTTGGGTTAACATTTAAATTCCAACCTATCAACCGAACAAAAATAAAACAATATCTCCAATTTAACCTAAAAACCCAATCGAAATGTTGAGAGTTTTAACGTTTTTTTCGATCCATTTTTCAAATTTTACTTTTTTTTCTAGGTTAATGCACTTTGACAACTGTAAAAACACATATCTAATGAATTTCTCTTCTTTTTTACATATAACTTTAGACATCCCCTGCTCCTACCTCTGTCTTGTTCCAGGTTTTTCCCTCAACAGTCCACCACTACCCTCAAGAATCGGGCCAAAACACCTTCAGAAAGGCCGCTCAAAATAAAAGCTCCAAACAAGGGACAAATTTTTATTCACCCTAAAATTCAGGGCCCGTTCCCCGGATGGGTTTTCAGGCAAAAAAGATTACCACACATATTACGGAAAATTTTTCTTGGATTTAAAAATTTGTAATTTTTCTTTTTTATCCATTCCGTGCTTCCTTGACGGGAAGAAAAACTTTTCTTTAATAAGGTAAAAAGATTTCGGAATTTAAATGATAAAACCCACCTTTGAAGCAAGAACGCTGCCCAGAAGATCAAGGGGCCATCTTTTCTGTCCTAAAAAATGGTCTACATTTCCCTTTTCCCTTTTTCCCCTCGGGCCAAATTTTTAATTGACATCTGAAACAGTGATCTCGTTGTATTGGGACAGAGGGTTCTTGGAAAGTATGTTACAGTCTTGACAACACTGACGTCTGGGAAACACTTTTTCCGTTACTTGATTGACACAAAAGAAAGTTGTGGGAAAATTTCAGGCTCACCGACTTCCCCTTCCCCGGAATTTTTAAAGATAAAAAAACGTTCGGGAAAGAGATTTTGAATTTAACTCGAAAATTTACAAAGTTACGTACCACCAATCACAAGAACCATAAACAAATTTGAGGGGGGATGGACACCTTCTTCTTGACTCTCTTAACTCCAAGGGAGACAGACTTGCTGTTATCCCATAATTCTCTTGGGATATTGAGAGCATCTTTTTTGCATCTTTCAATATTTTATTATTCATGCTCTTTTAAAAATAACAAGGGCCCACGTATAAGAATAGACAGCCCCCGAAAGGAACTGGGGGTTAATGAATTTTATTTTGACAATAATGTTGCCTTTTGAATGTTTTCACTGTGGGTTTAAAAAATTAACGGGTGAAAGTCAAAGCAGGCTGATTGTTTTGTCACTTCTCTGCTAATCATAACCATGAAGTACAAAAAACATAAAGAGAGAATGCCGAGAAAACTTTCAGCTTTTGTCATCGTAAAAGACCATCAAAAATAACTTTTTTGGCTGGGTTTTTATCTTTCTAATTTGCTTAATACATCTTTCACATCAAAAGCATCATCATAAGGTTTTCAAATAAATAATTTAAAAATATTGCACCATCAATAAAGGAAAAAAACTCTGTCTGAAAGTTATCTTTAACGTGGGAATGACGAGAATTCTCTGGGGAAACGGGGGTAAATTTTTTTGAAAGGGCTTTTCTTTTCATTCCCAGAATATTTGCAAGCTTTCAATATTTTTTAAGTGACCTTTTTTAATCAACTCAGTATTCAATTCAAGGGTTTTTTTCTCTCTAGAAGCGGTAACGGAAGCAAAATGCCATACTCTTCAGATAATTGACCCTTCTTCTTTACCCCAATTGATGCTCTCAGACAATTGTCAGGTTTTTTTAAGCACTTCGATGGACTTTTCTTCCTTACAACAAATCGCCACCCTCTAGGAATCTTTAAGGTTTTGTTTTGAAAAATAGGCAAATCTCTTTAAGTTTATCGCTTGTAGGAAGAAAACTTATATAGAGGGTTTTCGAAGCCATTTTGATTGCAAAAAACATATTTCACTTTTATTTTAATAAAAAGGGAACAAAGCATATTTCCTTGGTTATTTATCTGGGTCAATAAATCTGTGGGCGTTCTCATTGGGAAACATTTGCAAAAAGGGTAACGTTTGCCTTTTTTTTCTGGGAAGTTTTTTCTGTTGAAGTTAAGTGCACACATTTTATGCCACTTTGCTTTATTTTTTTTAATTTTTTTTCATACCTTCACCCATTAACTTTTGTACTCCAAAACCCTGTGCAAGCCCAAAATTTTAAAATTCTGTTAAATTTTTCGAAACGTCTTGTAGCCGCACCCAAAAGTCTTTCATGTTAAGGGGGCAAAACAAGCCTTCATCACTAATTTCCACAAGGGAAAATTTGGGCCAATCATAACAGAAGCTCAATGGAGGTCAAAGTAAAAATTTTACAGCCGCACCCTTGAAGTTCATTTTGAGAAAAATTCAATTCATCTAACGCAAAATGAATTTAAATGATTTTTAAAATATAATTTTATATAAATAAAACAAATTAAAGAAATCACACAAAAAAACAAAAACAAAAAAAAAAAAAAACTAACAATATTAAAATAATTTGTATTAAAATGAAAATCTTAACTTAGAGAAAATAAATAAAAAAAAAAGTACTTTAAAAAAGCTTTTTAAAAAAAAAAACAAAAAAAATTTTAACCATTAGGAGCTGAATACACCATTCTAGGACCCAAAATGGCGTTTTATAAATAGCCGCCATTTTGGTCCGCACGGGTTTTAATGGGGTCCCCATCTAAAATATCTATACCTAATTTTTGACCACAGAAATGATATTCCAATCAAAAATGCAGCTTTTTTTTTTGTACCAACTTTAAAAAAGCAAAAACCAAAAAAAAATTTCTATTCATTAAAACATGTCGGCTGTATTTTTCTCAAAGAGACAGGTTTTAAAAACACCTTTTACTAGGTTAAAGAGGGCTATCTCCCCCAAAAATTTTTAAAATTTAATTTTTCAAATACACTTTTTTCAGCAAGGGGAGCAAATTTTTCCCCTCCAACCGATTCCAATATTTAACATGGAATAAACAAACAAATCATAAATAAAATAAAGAAAGCCTAATAAAAAAAACAAATAAATATAAAAATAAATAAAAAATTTAAAATTTTGAATCTTAACTTTTTTTTTGTTATAAGTCAATCCCTTTGTCACCTTTCTAATTTAAATTTGCCGATAACAGCTTTATAGAATAATTTTTTGACTCTGCCTTTTTTAAAAGACAACAGGAAAAGGGGGAGGCCTATTCTCACCTGGGTTTACGCACATCGTCTTGGTTTGTTTTTAAACAAAGAAGGGCCTTGCTTAACAGTGGGTGAAACACTGGGATTGTTTACCAAAAAACAAATTATGTGTTTCTTGGGAAATTTTTCTTTTTCTACGTCCTTTCTTCCCGAACTTTAAAAATTTTAGTCACAGTTTTGTCTAAAAAATTTTGATATCTTAAACCAAAAAAAATCAAAGAAAAAGGCCAAAATTAAAAAAACCGTAGCTTGAACCCCAAATACAAAATAAACTGTCAGGAAAATTTAATTTAAAGCTTTTACATTTTTAAAAATCTGCAGCTCAAAAAATTTTGAAACCCCCAGCCCTTTGCCCAACAAAGGTGTCAAATTTTTATTATAAAGACGCACATATTTTTATTTATATTCAATAAAACATCTTTTCCCACGTCTCTTTTTAGAGCTTCCACTTCACAACTTTTAATTTCTAAAGCTCTTCAAAATCATTTTTACATCTTTTAGGTGGGAAAAACCTTTTTTTTTTTATCGAGTTAAATTTTTACTAAAAGTTTTGTTTTAAGAATTTTGAATAATGGTCGCGAAAAAAAAATATAGTGAAAACTTTAATAAAAGGCGAAAAAAAATCTCTCAATGATACGATACCCTTAGCATCACAAAGCATCAAACCCCAAATATCTGGTTTTCAGCAATATTCCAAAAAAAAGTATGAGCAATTTTACTTTCTTTCACCGGTTCACAAATCTGGAATTGTATTCAAACCCTTTTACTGACAAATGTTGGAAACGGCTTCCTACCTCAATTGTTAAGCGTAGTGCGTTTCGAAATGGAAAGAAATTTAAGCCATTCAATGCTTAAAAAAATCTTCATTCTGTTAAAATGATTCACAGCGGAAAAACAGATTGATTTTGAGCATAAAAGGGATAAAGTCACCGGGGACCTCTTTTTCACAACTTTGTACACCATTTTAAATGCCAAAAATTGCACCCATCAACCGTGTACAATTTTTTCTCACGATTTGGACAAAAAGGATTCGAAAAACACTCCTTAAAATAATGCGTGCGACACTGTTGACATCTGAAAAAACAATAAAACTTTCATTAATTTACCATCTTAACAATCGAAGGGTGTTTAAATTGAAGGGCTTTTTCAATGCCCTATTTTGCCCCCCAAAATTTTGCAAAAAAAAAACCTTAATTTCTCTTAATCTTACCAAAAATTACATAAAAACAGCAATGATGTCGTTTGAAATTTTTGGTTCCTTAAACCCCCCCTACTCTGGAGATGAAAATCCAATTTAATACGTGTTTAGAAAGTAACTAATAAACTCAATGAGTTTCCCCCCTTTAAGGGGAATCTTGCCGTTTGTCGTGACCTCTAATGGACTATTCTTAACCAAAAAAAAGCACACATCAATTAATCGTTCATTAGTCCCGTTTGAATCAACCCTGCTTATTTTTAAAACGCTAACCTTTTTTTCTCACCAGTTTAAAAAACATTTTGGGTTTTTCCAAAGTTTTTTAAATTTTGTTATTGCGGGTATTAGTGATCTTTTCAGGCGCATCTTGATTTGTGAAAATTGCGAAATCAAAAAAGCCTTATTACTCACACCCCTTATTTTTTAGAAACACACAAGGGCCCCCAATACAGCCTGTTTTTGATTGATCAGTTACTATTTTGAAGAAGGGAATATTCTGTTTGAAACTGTATAGTCTTAATTTTTTTATACAAAAGTCGATTGGCCACCTTTCATTATTTCTTGCTGCTTTTTTTTCAAAATGAGGGGGCATAACAAAAAAAACGAATAATCAATCGAGGGCATAGCATTGAAAGGTGATCGGCAGCTACACCCAGAACTACCCTTTACAACCCTTTTACTTTCCAATCCCCTCCCCAACTTTTGCGAGGGAAAAGTTTCCAATAAGATCCCCTTTCCTATTTCACCTTTCAAAAACGGCAAACTAAATTGACAACGAACCTTTTAAAACCTTCATAAGATCTCTTTTATCCCAAAGGGGAAAAATTTAAAAAAACTTAACAATCCAACACAAACCCCTTATAATCAGTGGGGGGATTAAAAAAAAAAGGGGGCCCCAGGGGACAATTATAATACCCCCCCCTCATCCAAAAAAAAAAATAAATGGTTTTAAAATAAATTTGGCAGCAATAATTTTTAAAAAAATTTTTTTTTAAATTTTTGTCCGGCAGGAAACCAAAAAAAAACGAAAAAAAAAAATTTAATACTTCAAAATTTGCTCTCATTTTGAGGTTTAAATTCTTATCAAACTTATATTTGAACGGCAACAAGAGATGGGGTTCAGGGAAGAAGGACAAGGTTCACCCTTTTTTTCTGATACGAAACGAAGATAAATTTCATCCTTTTAAAAAGCAAAACACTTTCTGCTAACAATTTGTAATTCATACGGGGGAAAATTTAATACTTTTAACATTTGGGGAAAAAAAACTTAACCGACCTTTTGTAGAAATTTACTCATTTTAAGTGGACATCACTAATCCCATACCCTTTAAAAGGGGTCCTGCAAATGTATACATTAATTTGGGAAGGATGGTTTAAATCAGTTTCAATAACCCTGGATTTCGCTGCGCATTGGGATAAACATCTGGAGAATTTTCCCTAAATTGCTGAACATAAAGGGTTTGACATTAATTTATAACAATTTTCCTCCTCATTAATTCAGTGTGTGGGTTAAAAAGTATGGGAAAAAAAAAAAATTCCACTTCAAATTTCTCTCCACCAATCAAACAATTCATGTCCTTTTTTTATGGGCATGAAGTTTGTGCTTCTTTGATCTTTTATAAGTGTTTTCGAAATCCGAATAATTTTTTTCCGGGGATTTTTGATCATCTATCGAAATGCCCAAACATAATTTCCCAAACTCACAAGTGATTCAAATAATCCATGCACTTTTCAATGTCTGATTAACATTACAAATGTCGGGATTATGTCCTTCCAAACTGTCATATGATTTTGTTTTTTAAGTTGATTCAATAGACCTGGGTCATTTCGCACCAGTGGTTTCTCACATATTATTGATAATATGGGGAGAGATTTGATTACACTCCCCCCAACTTTAAATTTAGAATATACATCCCTCCTCTCTTGCTAACCAACAGTTTTTGATACACTTTTTACTTTTTCACCCGTTCCATGAAAGAAAAGAGTATTTTACCACGTTTTGGGACTAGAGAAAAAGTTGTAAATGTTTTGCACTAATTGAAAAATGGGGGCAACAGCTTGTGGGAATATGCCGACAAATTCAACGAATGTGCTACGCAGGGCACATAAAGGCTTTGGTTTGTTGACAGCGAGTTGTATCTGCCGTTTAGCCGGGGAGACTAATGAACTGCAATAAATTGAGTGTACCACGAAAAGGCTAACAACAGGTAATGCACGTTGTCTACAATGTATTTATCCAATAGCGAACAAGTACAGTTTTAAAAATATACCCTGAACACCCCATTTTCTTGAATAAAAAATAGGATAAGGTGTGTTTTTAACCTTACCCGGAAATGTCTATATGGCATAAAATTAGATTAAAAAAGGGTGGGTTTCCCCCGGGAAACCCCCCCTTAAACGGGTTTTTAAAAAGCCGTACCGCCAGGGGGTGTCGTAAGCCTTCTCCAAATCAAAGAAGACAGCCAAAAAGGTTTTTTATGGGGGAAGGCGTCACAACTGCTGTTTCAAGGGGAACAAGGGGATCCACCGTGGGTCGGGGTTTCGCGAAAGCCACATTGCATATCGGTATGATTGCGGGTTCTAAATACCATACATCTTTTATTGACATTTTTTTTCAAAAAATTTTCATAACAACTATTTTTGCATGGGGCATAACTATTGGCTCTAATTTTCCTTGCCAATTTATGTATGGGATAACATTGCTTGCCTCCACAGTGTTGGGAACTGACAGATTCCCAAACACAATTTTAAGGTCTAAGAGGAAAGCTTGTCCACAGGGGGGCAGTTGGCGCAACATTTCATAATAATTCCGGCCAGAACTCTGTTTTCCCCCCGGGGCGGGGATAAATAAGTTTCCCTTTAGTAAAGGGGGGGTTATGTCCTCCCCCCGACTTTGGAAAATCTTTAACTCCGACATTTCTTTTTTTAAAAACCCCAAAATCGTTAGAGTACTTTTAGTGCTTTGAAATAGCCGGAAAATTGAGCCCAATACATTTACAACCTCCACAGGGGGGGACACAAACACCGTTAGACTATGCAGGAAAATTAATGGAATTTTTGCTACTACTTAATTTACGAATATTTTCCCAAACCTTAGTTGTGGGGTTAATTGTAAGGGGAGAAATAAACGTCCCAAGACTTTCTTCTGCTTTCCGAAAAAACACGCAGCTTGACGGTAAATCCGGAATGCCCCAGATTCTTTAAAGTGGGTCACGATGAAAAAGGCTAGGGCCCCTTTGACATCAGAAATAGCCAACAACCTCCTCGTTCCCCAGGGGGCAGGCGGTGGCGCGGATTTAAGGATGGAAGCCCTCGCCACCATGATGACCACCGAAGTGAAAATCCCCCAGCCTTAACATCGACGTCAGAGAAATTGCACTCTTTTTAAATACGGCGATTTTCGGGGAAATTTTACCCCGGGACACCCCGTTTGTTTAAACCCATGGTATCCCCTTGGTTTTCTAGGGGGTTTTTGGGAAGTGGTAAAACCCGGGGAATGGGGAATGGATCCCCTGCCGCATAGGTCCAGTGAACCCCCCAAAAGGAATGAGGACGACCCCGGGACTACTTTTAAAGTTAGGTCGATGGAAAGGGATCCCCCATTAAAGGTAGGGAAGTGTTTTCTGGGTCCCGGTGTTCATTAACACCAGGTTTCCCGAGACAAGAATATCCTCTCCCAAACCCTTTCCCACTGAAAAAATTAGCCCCCCCAACCACGGGTTATGCGCTTTTAAAAATCCCCCAAATTTAAATTTATAGGGGCGCGGGAAGTTGTATAAAAAAGGGCCTTAGAAGTCTCTTAAGTACACTTTTCAACCCGGGGGGAAGTAGTTTGCAGCATATTATTACCCCCAAAGGAGGGAGATTGCCCAAAAAATCACTTGAGATCGATATAATATTTTTTAAACTCAGGGTTGTATTGAAACTTTGCAATATAACACCCTCCGTTTAGCCCGGGGTCAAAGAATGGCTTGTCGGTACATATACTTCGAAACCCACGAAAAATTTCGGTTTATAATTTGGGGCGGAAGTGGGTCCCCAGCAAGCACAAAAAGGGCAGGAAGGAAAAAGTTTTTTAAATTTTCGGTGCCCTGGCGGTCCAGGGGAAAAGGTTCAGACTTCTGTGCTGGGGCCCCGGGGTTCAACCCTTCTTTCCCCGGGCACAAATTTATCGGGTTTCCCAAAACCCCTTCCTTAAAAACTTTGGACAAGAAAATTTTGTAATGTGGGGAATACCAGGCCCCCCATTTTTGGTTTTTCGGTTTTCCACTTAAACTGTGGGGGCCCCTCCATTTCATCTCACAATCCCCCTTCCATTACACATTAGCGTAAAAGGTGGTAAAAAACCCAAGGGAAATAAGACGCGGTGATAAAAATTAAAAAATAAAATTTTTAATGTTTGTTTCCTTACACTAAAAAGAAACCACAAAATTTCCATTGTATAGCGCATACTTTTTAAAAAAAAAATTTTTTATTTTTATCCTCGCAATCCATTTCACTATCCTTTAATAAAAAAAATTGGTTGACGACTTTTTTGGGTTCACCTTTTTTTTCCCCATCCTTTTTGTACCTCCCGCTTCGGGAGAGTCTTCGGTTTGTCTCTGAGAGACGGGGTTTGGGTTGGCCCCCTTAATTTAATTTTTGTAAAGGCCCGTCGACGCTTTGTTTAAATTTTAAAATTTTTTTGGGCCCGTTACCTCGCTGGTCCTTCCTCAAGGCACCAGTGGGGAATCCCCTTTTTGCGGGCCCCCCTTTCCCCAACTCACCCAAAACCCGGGGGCCCAGGGGAGAGTGGGGAAATGGCCCCAAAAAAGGGGCGGCCCCCTTTTTTAGTACCCCCAGGAAAAGCTTTGGGGGGTTCCCGTTAGGGGGGCCCGGGGGGGTACCCTTAGGTTTTGGGGTTTGGGGAGGGCCCAAAATGCGGGCTTTGTGGGGGTCCCCGAGATGAAAACCTTGGGGGGGCCCCAGAGGAGGTCTCCCTCGGTGGAAAGGGGGGTTTTCGACGCCCCTTTTTGGCGGGTTTCCCCTTCGTTTAAAAATTTAAGTGCCACAGATTTTTTGGGGCGGAAAAAAACTATAGACGTCTCGAGAAAAAAAAACCAATGGTACTGGGGTTTTTTTGGGGTAATATCAAATTTTAAATGCCGGGGGTGAAAGTTGGGGCAATGGGATATTTTGACTGGGCAATTGGGTATATGAAAAATTTAAATACCGGGGCCTGACTGGGTACGTATTTCCCTTTCGTGCCTGGGGAAATTTTAGATCTTTTTCGGTCTTTTCTCTAGGGGTTTCTTCTCTACCTTCCCTTCGAAAGGCTTGGACCAGGGGGGGGCGGGCCCCGCAGTTTGATGCAATTTGGAGGGGCTTTGGGGGTGTTTTTATGAGCCCTTCCCGGCCACAATCTGCACAGGGAGGGTTTTCCCCCGGGAAACGCAGCTTCCCATGACCCAAAATTTCCCGGGAAATGAAAAAAACCCCCCCGAGGGTTAGGAAAAATAAAAACCGGGCCCTGGATAGGGGAAAAAGTGCTCGGCCTCCTTTGGAAAGGAAAGGGGGCGCAAAAGTGAGGATATACGTTGGGGGTTTTTTTTCTTGTCCGAACTTTTTGGTAACAATGCGGTACACTTCGGGGTTTCTTTCGGGGGGAAAACTCCTCAGATATCCCAAAGTACACGCAGTCGAGGTTTAAAAAAAAGTGACAAATCCCCCTTTAAAAACGTTGAGGAAACCAGTGCGGTTCAACCCCTTTACCAGATTTCAACCGTTTTACTCGATGGCAAAATTTTTTTAAAAAGCCAAATTGTGACGATTTTGGGGGGGCAATTGCAGTCTGAATCAAAATTGTGCCCTTTACGCAAATTTTCCTTTTTAGAAAAAAGTTTTGTTTTGCTGCATTAATTTATCGCTCTTTCGAGGGGTAAATGGGCTGACAACTTATGGTTTCCATTGGCATCGTCGGGGGAAAAACACCAGGAAGTGGGGTTTTGGGGGTCACCAAATTTTTTGGGTTTCCACAATGACAGGGCTGGATCCTTTTCCGTTTCCACCTCTTAAAATTTTAAATGCCCTTTTCCCGGGGGGGGGCCGGGCAGTGAGTTGCCAGCAAATTTTGGGAAATTTCGGTGCCAGCGAGCCCCTATTTCGGCCATCCGTTTTTTGGGGGTACCTAAAAAATTCTCGGATCGTAGACCCAGGGTGATCCAAATTGGTTCTACCCCATATGGCCCCGTTAACTGTCCCACGAGAAGGGTCTAAAAAAACGCTAACAGACAACCTTCGGGATTTTGAGCATCGCCCAGAGAAGGGTCATCGCAGAAGGGGGTGTAGGAACGTGCCCCAAATTTTTCGTCCGGGGCCCCCCCTGAATGCAACCCATCTTTTCTCAAAGTAGGGTAGTCGGGTTTTTTTTTTCATCCCGGGGCCTTTACTAAGGGTATTTCAACCGCTAAAATTTCATTTAGGAGCTCCAAATTTCAAAAGTATTCCTTTTAAATTTTTAGAAGACCCGGGGTTAGTAGCCCAAAGGGCATCAACGGAGAACCAAATAAAATTTTAAAAAAAGATAAAAAAACCCTTGAGACACTCCAAAAGGGTAATCAAATAAGCTTTTTCGTAAAAAATAAGAGTGATACATCCCAAAAAAAAATGTATTACAAAAAAAAAGGGACAATCAAACTTTTTAAAAAAACACTTTAAAAAATGACAAATTTTTTAAAAATAATAAAAATTTTTAAAAAGAAAAAACCCAAATTTTTGTTAAAGAGTACAAAAAGCTTTTAAAACGACAAAAAAAAACAGAAAAAAAATTTTATACTGAAATTTTAAAAAACCCACCAGGGAAAAAAAAACCCCGATGAGTACTTTAGCGGGTGATTCAAATGGCAATTAAAGATTCGCCTGGCTAAAAAAAGGGGAGTAAACAAATAACTCCCCCTTCACTGTGCGTAAAAAAAAAACAAAGGGTTTCACCTTTAAAATCAAAAAAGCCGGTGAATAGGGGGTTACTTGCGAAAAATCCCCCAAAATTTTGGGACAAACTAAGGGGGGGCATCGCAAAAATTTACACAAATGGAGGTGGGTCCCCTCTTTTGTAAAAAAGATGGGTTTAAAACGAAAGGGCCCCTTGCCGAGTTTTTTTTGTAAGATGACCCCCTTTTTCTAGACTTTTGTTTTAGAAGAGGGCCAAGCGACACAAAAGTCCCTGAAGGACCGCAACTTGAACTGAGCAGGGGTCGAAATCCACTGCTTTGTGCCGGGGCTTAAAGGGTATGGCCCAAAAATAATCCATTAGATCTAAAAAAAATGAACCCCAAATTTGGGCTCGGGGGGGGCGTGCAACCCCCCCGGCCCCCCTTCCCTGTTTATTCCCCAAACCCCCCCCGGACGGGGGTTTT
>JBCFYV010001016.1:0-43037 GCA_039000515.1 Timema cristinae | reverse complement strand
TTTTAAAATTTAAAATTTTTAAAATTCAGATCTCCTCACAAAAACCAAGTAGTTTTTCTTCTGGCTGTAAGTTGAAAAATTGGCTGCGCATTTAATTGAGAGGGTTTGGGCTCTGAGATTTGATTGGTTCTCCTGTGCTAACATCTCAAGCAGAGCGGCCCAAAGTAAAGAAAAGTTGAATTTCGCAGAACACTCGCACCGATTAGGGGAAAAATCTTTTTTG
This sequence comes from Timema cristinae, assembly GCA_039000515.1. NCBI lineage: Eukaryota > Metazoa > Arthropoda > Insecta > Phasmatodea > Timematidae > Timema > Timema cristinae. The sequence goes on along the minus strand of JBCFYV010001016.1, from coordinate 42,814 downwards.
ATTGGTTTAAGTTCGTCAAATGACCACGCCCTGCATTAGATTCTCGGGGAACGTGTGAACCCACATTAAGTCACGACGAGGAGGGAACTATTTCGCGTTGCCACATCGATGGGAGGTAAAAAAGGATGTCAGGCTTATCCTTAGTTTTGTTACCTAGATGGGGGTCATTTTTCGAATCCCAGCCGGGGGGGGGGATTTTTCAATTGCGTTTCATTAAATGTTACCTTTCTAAGCTCTTCTACTTTATCGTATTTAAAAATTTCGAAGGGGTAGTTAGACATGTTGAGGAAATAAATGCTATCCCGAAATAAAAAAAAGGGGGCAACCAAAGCCTATAGTTACACGAAACAAAAATGTATAATACACTCGGAAATCCCCAAAACGAAAAAAAAAGAAGAAAATTACACAAGAAAAAAAAATTTATAAAAAAAAAACATAAAAAAAAAACAAAAACAATGAAGTATGACTTTCAATTTAAATGGACGAACATTCGGCTTTTTTCAGAAACAGTTTATACCCGTATAGGGCCAGTTGTTAATTGCGCGCGGATTAGTGGGGGGGGGTGCTGTTTCTGTTGCAGGAAGTGTAAATTACGACGAGAGATGGCCCCCATCATCGCAATTTTGGCCCCAGCCACAACAGCCGAGAAATCCGGACTCGAAAAAATACCGCCGCAACTGCCCGTTCCCCCCACTCTTTTTTTCCGATTCCCCCCCTCCTCCCCAACAACAATCACCCCCCAACCCCCCATTTTTACTTCTAGTGTTTTTGTATATGAGCTCTATTTTTCCATTCAAAGAGGGAAATAAACAGTTTCTAGTTTTTTTTAAACCCCCCGCCTTCTGATGTTTTATAATATAAAATTAAGGGTTAAGCCAATTTATCAAAAAGGAAACCCACGTTTTGAAAATAACTGGGCCCCTATATCTTTATCACTCCCCCGAATGGGGGGGCGACCGCCTCTGTGCCCCAGAGATCAAGTTCCTAAACTACAGATCCATAGGTAACTTTTTTTGACCCCAAGCGTTTAAACAGATTTTTTCTGTAAAGAGTGGGTCTAGAAAGCGCTCAAAAACCCAAACTCAAGGGAGTTATTTGGGACGAAAAGTAGCGGCTTCCAACTATTTAAAATTATTATTAAATTTTTTTGCACCGCGTCATACTATCCGTTTGGGGTTTCAAAAGCACTTACGCTAATATGTAATGGTAGGTGATTTGTGAGATGAAAAAAAAGGACCCAAAATTAAAAAAGGGATCCGAACCACGGTGGAACCCTTTGGGGCTCCAATCAGAAAACTTTGATTTTTAAAGACCGGGGATTGGTTCGCTAACCACTGACGCCCCCAAACCCCCCAAACTTTTGGCACTGAAATTCCCAAACAGATGGCGGGCTATTTTGGTCATTTTTTGGCTCGTTTATTAGCTGACACCATAGAGTTTTTTTAAAGGGCACGAAAGGATGAATTCAGCCCTCGCCCAAATTTTAGTTTGCCGGTGATAAGGAGGCGTGTTTTGAATCCTGGGGGGTTTTAAATTCAAGATGTTTTTTTTTTTTAATTTTTTTTCCCCCACCCCTCTCCAAAACAAATACGAGTATTTTTTTATAATTTATACCTTCTAATCCCAAACTAATTTAGCGTGGAAAAAATTTGCGTACATCCCGGACAAAAGGTGGGAAAAAAAATTTTAAATACCACCCCCCCCCCCCTTTTTTTTTGTCCAACTTATTTTGGGGGGCGCCGCGTTTTACTACCCGCCTGGAATAGCCACATATTCACTCAAAATTGAATAATGAGAAATGTTAAAATTTGAAGATAGGGGTTTTTAACATTTGTTGGGGGGAAGAGGGGGAAACCATTTATATTTTTCGAGCTTTTTTGGAACCATTTGCTCCGGGGTTCGGGGTTCTTTTCAAACGGGTTTTTTTTTTTTTTTTAAAATCCCTTTTTTCAAAGAGTTTGAAGAATAATTTATTAATAATTATTTAATTAATACATATTAATAAAGTTTTTTTAAAAACACAAACAGTAGGGGACGAGGTTTAAAAAAGGGGGGAAAAAAAAAGGGATAGGGGAGAGGTCCCCCTTTCCCATGGGGGCAATTTTTTAAATCTATTTTGAAACCCCCAAAAAGATTTTTTTTTGGGGTATTTGTTTTTTTGACCAAAAATTTTTTTTCTATTTAAAGTGATAATCTAAAAAAAAAATAAAAAAAAAATAGATTTAATTTTTAAAGTTTTTTTAAACCCCCATCACATGGCTACTGTAAAAAAAACCCTGATTTTTAAAAAAAGGGGAAAAAATTCTATCCACTTGTGTCTTCAATTAAACCCCATGTGTGAAATTGGGAGGTTGGGGAATCGTCCAATTTTCAGGAATCAGACCATTCCTAGAGGGCCAAAACTAAAGGGGGATACTGGGGGGTCTACAAAAATTGTGGGCATTGGGTTTTTTCCCTTCCCATAATGTTAAATGGTATCCCCCCTAACCCCCCATTTTTTTTTCTCTTCGTTTTGGGGTAGATCTCGAAGCCCCCCAAAAACTAAAAAAAGGGGGGGCTCGAACCCCCAAAAAGGGGCCCCCCCGTGGGTCCCCTATAAATACAAAAATTTTAAAAAGAAAAAAAAAAATCCTAAAATACACAAATTTTTAAAAATTTTTTTATAGACAGAAAACGGAACAATGTGCCTCTTAGTGTTTAAAAAATAAAAAAAAATAGGACGGGACGTTTTTCAATGGATAGAAAAAAATAGTAAACTAAAAATCCAAATACGTATAAATTTTCCCCTTAAAAATTTTTTCAAAAGCCACGGTACAACATATAAAATAGAAAAATTTTATATAAATCTTTTTTTAAAAAAAAAAAAAAAGGGCCCAGATTTTGTGTCTAAATTTTAAAAATTTTAAAAAAAATAATAAAATACATAACTTAACAAAGTGTTTTTTTCTTTTGTACAAGGCACAGAAACAATGGAGGTGGTATCCCATTTTTACCATAAAAAACAAAAGTTTTTTGTAAAAAATTTTTTTAAAATTAATTAAAAGGGCTAAGAATATTTTTTTTCCCCCAGAAAGAAATTTTGTGAAAAAAATTTGGGGGGATGTTTTGGGGGCCCTTTAAAAGGGGGGTGGAAACTGGAGATTAAAAGGGGGGTTTTTTTTTAAAAATTTTGTTTTTATCAAACCAAGTTTTTCGCAAAAAAAATTTTTTTAATGCCCCCAAAAAGAAACATTGAGTTTTTTTTTTTCACAATTTGGGGGTCAAATTTTTGAATATTTCGGGGTCCCTAATTTTTATGAAAACCCTTTTCTCTTCATTTAAAAAATTTTTTTCCCCCTTAAAACGCTTTTTAAATAAAAGTTATTCAAAAAATTGTAAAAACCCAAATTTTTTTCAAACTGGAGAAAATTTTTTTTTTTTTTTGGGGCCCAAAAAAATAATCTTTGCTTTTAAAAAACTGCAAAAAAATCCATTAAAAACTTTCCCTTCCCCCCCAAATAAATAAGACTGTAGTATGGGGGTTCAAAATCTGTCACATTTGGGGGCCCCATGCCCAATATCCATTTTTAAACCCCTGGGACTTTTTAAAACAAATTTTTTAATTTTTAAAACAGGATACATAAAAAAAATTTATATATCTAAAAAGGAAGCACGAGGAAAAAAAGTTTCACCGTATTAGTGGAAAAAAAATTGTTTTGGGGAAACTGGCGGATTTAATTTTTTTAACCCAAACCCCCCCCATCTTTTATTAAAAATTAAGTAACTTTTAATCCTTTTTTTTCAAATTTTTTTAATTTTTTTAATAACAACTTAAATTAAAACTTTTACAAACGTAAAAAAGTTACTTGATAGTTGAAAAATTTTCCCGAGAGATAATCAGTTATCCTCGCCCCATAAAAAATCTAAAAATGTATTCAAAGCCCCAAATTAACCGTTTTCCCCCCCCGTGATCAATGGGGTTTGGGGCAAGGGGATTTTAATAAATAAAATATATATATATACATTATATGAAAGGGTTTTTTGGTTCAAAAATTGAAAAAAAAAAAAATTTGAGTTTTTTTTTTTTTTCTTTCTCCACCCCTTTTTTGATTTTTTTTAAAAAAAAAATTTAAAGGGTTTTACGATGGGGGCTGATATCGATAATATCACAAGGGGGGGGAGGGGGGGGGGCCCTTTAAAAAAAAGTATTATATGTTCGCTTTACAGTACGATAATGTTAGATATAAAATTGATTTTATTACGAGCTGATTAAGGGTTTTAAAAGTGCCTACAGCAAGTTTTAAAAAAACAAATTCAATAAATTTTTTTTTTTAAAACTCAATTTTTTTAAAAGGTCAATTTTAGTGTGGGGATTATATAAAGTGTTTTGGGACGTGTTATAAAAAGCCCCCAAATTTTTTTCTTCTTTTGGTGTGGGGAAAAGGGCGGGTTAAAAACCCGCCCCGGGAAATAATGGGGTGGTTTTTTTTAAAATGTTTCCACTATTTCTCTCCCGTATGCGGAAATTCATTAAAACAATACATTTTTTTTCCCCCTTACAATTATCGTAAAAAAAGTGTAAAAATAAATGGGTATTTTGACGAAAGGGGAAAAAAAAAATTTAAATTAAAATAAAAGGGGTTTTTTAAATTTTTTATTATTTTTTGTTAAAACTTACGACATACCCCTTCCCTTTTTTCATTGAATTGACCCCCCATGTGTCCTGTTTTTTGCCCCCCCTTGACCCCCCAAAAAGTTCTTTTTTTAAAAGTTATTAAATTTTTTTAAATTCTTTTTTTTTCCCTAACTCTCTTTCCCCCCCAGTAACCTTCTATGCAGTTCATCCTGGGGAAATGGGGCCCAAAACCAGATTACACCCAAAAAGGGAAAACAATGCTAATTTTTGGGTTGGGCTCGGATCCCCAAAATGCTGGAGTTGCATTTAAATTGAAAAACTGCCCCAAAGGGGAAGCGAAGGCGGGGGGCCCTGGGCCCCAAATGCTTAACAGGTGTAGAGTCTTTTTCCAGGAGGGGGGCCCGGGAACACTTTTTAAGAATTTTACTAAACCCCATACTAAATTTTGCGTGTTCCGCTTGGGACCAAGAAATTTTGGGAAAGTGCAAAATAAATTTAATTGTCTTTCCTTGTTTTTAGAATTTCGTAAAAAGCACACCCCGGGTTAAAAATTTTCAGTCAAAAAAAACGTGACCAATTGGCCCGGTACGTGTTAAAATTTCTCCGTGGCCCCCTTTTCCCGGGGGCTTTAAAATCATGTAAGCCCCTTCCGTTGCTTTTTTCCCTTTTGCTTTGCATCGAAGTATAAAAACCCAAAAAAAGTTTTTCCCCTCCCCACTTTTTTTAGGACTTTTTTTTTTTTAAACCCCCGTCCGTCCCCCCGATTTCTCAATCTTTTCCAAAACCAATTACAAATTAAGTATTTATTTTATTTTAAGATAAATCAAAATCCCTGAAAAACCCACTTTTGGGGGCTCTTCCCCCCTCCCGTGCCCCACCCCCAATTCAAAACCTAACCTCTAAAAATACCAGAACCCCAGGTTTTCACAACCCCCATGGCTTATCCACGGGAAAATCTGGGGGTTTTTAATGGTAATGGTTTTTGTTTTTTTCCCGGGGCCCCCAACACAAAGGGAAAATTTTACCGGGGTTTAAATTTAGGTTCTCAACAAATATTTCTTGAGAACGTTTATACCCCCCCAAGGGAAATTTGGGGAAAAGTTATATTTTAACCATTTTTTTTTACCCTCTTGATCTCTATACTTTAACATTTAGTTGAATAAATTACGAAAAAATATTGTTAATTTTTTTTGCTCCAAAATGTTAAAAGGATTTGGGGGGGAAGTTTATAAAATTTTTAAAAAAAAAAACATTTTTTTAATTAAAAAAATTTTAAAATTTTCAAAATTTTTAATTTCACGTGCCATTAAAAAGGGACCAATTTTTGTAACTGAAAAAAATTGGGGTTTGGGGGTTAAGGGATTAATGGGACCCAGTGCGAACAAAAATTTTTAAGGGGAGGGTGTGGATCAAAAGGAAGGGTAGTCCATTTAAGATGTGGCGAATTTTGTAAACAAATTTTTTGAAAAAGAAAAAAATTAAAGTTTTAAGAAAAAAGGAAAAAATGACGGGGTTTTTGGATGTTGTTTTAAACGAAGGGAAAATGCAAAAGGGGGGGAAGTGGGAGAAAGTTTGTGAGGTGGGGAAAAAAAGGAGTTTTTTTTTTATATGACTTTCTTGCCCCCCTGTAAGGGAACGGGGTGATTAGGTATGTTGTATACGAAAAAAATAAATTTTATTTTATAGCTTATAGAGGAAAAAAGAATTGATTGAAAAAAATTTATTTACAAAAGAAGGGAAAAATGTTCGATAAAGTGAACGACAGCCCTAAGAAAATATTTATAAAATATGTGTTTTAAAATTTTTTTTTTTCCCGTTGCCCCGGTCCAAAAAACCAGTGATTACCAGTACCCCGTGAGGGCCCCCTTTTTCTGACGAGTTTACACAGTCCCTATCCTTTGCACCTAGACCCCCTTTTTTCTAGTTTTAAAAAAATTTTTCTTGTTTCCTATTCTAAAATAGCTATGATTTTCCCAAAATTTTTAAAGCATCCTCCCAAAAAAATCCCAAAAGGGCCCTTTTCTTACAAAGCCCAAAATAAAAAAAATTTAAATTTTTTTCCCCCGTAGGACTTTTTATTAGAATTTTTTAAAAATTTATGGGGTTTTTTTTTTTTAAAATTAAGCCTATATCTTTAAAGCTCTATGAAAAAAAAGTAAAAGGGTAATTTTTATCTGACGTCAAGGTAGAAAAGGGGTTTTTTAAATTTTCTTTTTTTTATTTAAAAAATTGCTTGAAGTAATGTTGGTAGCTTGAAATGAAACCACTTTGGGGCAAAAAAGTTAAATACAAAATGTTAGAAACCATTCAACGCCCATTCCTCACGCGTGTTTCATGCGGAAATCCGAATAAATTATAGCCACACTTGCTTAGTGCCTCCTTTTGACTAAAATATTGCCCCTTTTTCGGGAAATTTGAAAAAAGATCGAACTCGTTGTTTGAAGCGGGATTTCTATATTATTTTTCGTGGCATGGTTGTGATCCATTTCATGTATTAAAAGTAATTAAATTTTTTGTGGTTTTGTAGTTAGAGTTGTCAAAAAAAAGTCCCGGGAAGAATTTTTTCGTTTCCCCGGTGATGCTGAAGAATACATTTACTTTTTGGGTTTTCGGGGTTTTTTCCTTTTATCTCCTCCCTCCTACCCCCCCCCCCCCTTCCCCCACGTCTAAGTACCCCCTTTGGGCTATTCGCAAAACATTAATTAAAACTAAGGGAATAGTGATAAAAAAAAGGGAGAGGGGTTAAAAAAAATGTCCCAAATTTGCGGGAAGGAAGAGTGAAAAAACATTTAGGAAAAAACCCAAATGTTTTGTACCCCAGAGCAGGATTAGAACCCCCACCCTCCCACTCTCGTTAAAACCCGTACAATACGAAAGTGTTGCTTCACCCGTTGATCACGGGACTAGAAAAACAAGGGCTAGGGGTGGGCGTACTTTTAGGTTAAATTTGTTTGTATTTTTTGACATAATCTGTGTTTGATAAGTTCACGTATAAAAACCCAATGCCAAAATGTGTATTATTATTTATTATTATTTTTTATTATTTTTATTATTATTATTATCCGCTACTCCCCTTTTTTTCCTGAAGTTCTTCCCCCCCCATTCAAAACTTTTTTGGGGCCAAAGAACTCAATTTGAACCTTGCTGTTCAAAATTAAACTAAATTAACTCTTTTTCCCCTTCTTTTATTTCCCCAAAGAAAATGATTTTCCCAGAAAAAAAAGGGTGACATTTGGCCGTCGGTTGTCTCTTTACACCTTACTAGGGGAAGTTTGTTCCCAGAGCAAAAACTGTGAGGATCCCCCGGTGTTGCATCGTAAAGGCTGCTGTTGTATCTACCTTGGCTCTCAAGAGGATTCAACTCGAACCCCACTCTCCCCACGAGGAGGTCTGGAGGCTACCTCTCAACCCATTTCCCAGTAAATAATAGTGTATTTTATTATATTATAAAAAGTTCGGGGGTCAAACGAACCAAAGCAAGGGAATTATTTAAAAATGTTTTTTGAATTAATTCCTATTATTTTTTAGTGAAACTTGGTTCTTAGTGAGTGAATGAAAATTTTAATTTCCCCCCTAACAATAATATCTAAGACCGATAGATTGTATGTAAACTACAAATCTTAAGGGGTAGTGATGTTCCATTTCTGTCATTGTTTTTATTTCTGGTGTGGCCGGGAAACTGACCCAGAGAATAATATAAATGTGTCGGATTAAAACCCAACTTTTGATCCCCAAAAACTTTAATTGGGAACAATATCGGTCCCCAAAATAAAGTCGAAGTTTTTAAGAACTACTTTATTTTTTTAAAGGGTGCTTTGGTAACCATCCCTATCGAATAATATATTAGGTGATTTTAACGCCCTAAAATTTATTGAAATATATCATGCCAAAGCTTTCGATTTCACATTATTAAAATATCCCAAAAACTTCTTGTTTCACCAACCAAAAAGGGATTAAAACAAATTAATGAAGTTAATGACCGATCCCTTGACCTTGTTTTTGCTAATTTCAACCACCCCTAATAACTCTTTCTCTAAAATCACTAATTAATATTGATTTTAGCTACCCCCCTTATTTATTTCCCTTGATGTCCCTATTGCTAAAAAAATTAAGAGCCCCCCAAAAATTTTATTGACTATCACCTGGGATTCCTTAATTTTTACAATGCCCTTTGGCCTTTGCTGATTGGTTTTGTTTTATTTCTCTACGGATTTAATTGGCGTATATAATTTTACCAATTTAGTCCAAAGGGGAAAATCAAAACGCATTTTCCCTCAAATTACCGTTGTAATTATCTAAATGGGTTTTTTCTACTCTTAAATAGATATTGGAAAAAAAAAAAACAAAAATTTAAACTAAAAAATAATGGTGTATTCTATTAACATTTTTTCACTTTTTTAAATTATTAAAACTACTTTTATTAAGACAGAGCCAATTGGATGAACTCAATTTAAAATAGTATTAAATGCAAACCCCCAAAGGGAATTTTTGGGAAATTTTTTAAAAACAATCGTGTGAATTAATTTCCACGTCAACCTAGAAATTAATGGGAGGGCTATAGAGGGTCCGAATTAATTTCTAATGAATTTGGGAACTACTTTCATTACGTTATAATTCAAGCCCTTTTTGTCTTACCCGCCCCGTTTTTAAAATTTGTATCCTGCCAATTACTCCTTGGTGTTCTATGTATAAAAAAAAGTAGTTCATCAGATGTCCGGGGCGATGGAATTCCAATTTTTTTGTTAAAGGCGTGCCACATTTTTAGCCCTTTGTTAACCTATAATTTTTAAAATTAGCCCTTTAAAAGAAACTTTTACTCTTACATGGGAAAAAAACTGTGTATACCTATTTTAAAAGGTGAAAAAAAAAATCTTGAATTTAACCAATTTTCCCCCTAAAAACTTTCTCCAATACTTGAAAATCATACATGACTACTTTCCTCCACCCTTTAAAAAAAACTTTCAGATAACAAAAATAGCTTATAAAAAAAAATCATTGTCACAATTTATAGAATTTATTGGGCATGTTGCCCCCAAGTCTCTCCCAAGGGCAGGTTGATGCTATTTTTTTTCACCAAAGTAAGGCATTTACTTTTATCAGCTAGTATTTTTCTCTCTAAATTGGGAAATTTTGGGCCCTTTTCCCAATCATATTAAATTGGGTTTAGCAATTATTTTCATGAAAATTGATTCACATACCAAAAAACATTTTTAGCCCCTGTCATACCACAGGGTTCAATTTAGGCCTCTTCTCTTTAATGTTTTATTGATGACATTGGGAAATATTTAATGGTCAGTTATTTTCTCTTTGTGAAAAATTTAAAAATTTTTTAAATATCAAAAACTATTGCAGATTTTATAGAGTTACAAAATGATGTAAAAAGGTATTTTACAAAAAAAGGAATGTCAAATAAATCCAAAACCAAATCTATCTCTTACTAGGGAAAATAATAATTTTTTTTTTTCTTTTTAAAATTGGGCAATAAAAAAATAGTTCGCACCCCTTTTATTAGTGAGTTGGGGTTTCCTGGGTAACAAACTTTTTTTCCCCCTATCTGTTGACCATGTTTTTTTCCCGTCCCTTGAAATTACTTTAACTTATTAAAATTTTTTACGTCATCTTTTAAAAAAGTTGGGTGCTTTTTATTTTACTGCGCCCGGTTAGATCTAAGTTAGAAACGCTACGTTGCTTGGGAAATTCCCTACCTTAAATAACCTCTTAGGTTGGGAAAAGTCAAAGAAAATTTTCACTGCGGCAAGAACATTCTTTTGTAACAGGGTTTATTATGATTATGATAAAATTGAAACCCCTTTTGGGCTCCAAACTCTCTTCTCACTAGACTTTATTTGGTTGCCCTTTTTATTTTTAATATTTTCAATAGCAAAATTTATTGCAAATTTGCCCTTGATCATGTAGGCGTTCATATTCCCTTCTCGGGCTTCTCGTAATCCAAAAATTATTTTTTCTCAATAGCTCCTATAAGGTTAAGCCTTATAGGTCGTTGTATCCATAGCGCCAAATCTAGATTTGTCGAATTCGACTTTATCATAAAAGAAAAGCTAAACTCAGAGAGTTATTTAAGGTTTATCCCATATCAATAATTTATCATGTAGAGGTTCTGCCTATAATATTTAAATTTACAATATTCTGATTTATTTTTTGCATATTATTACTGCTTTTAACCCACTCTTTAGTTATTTGTTATTATTGATATTTTTATTCTTATCATTATTAATTACTTTTTTTTAAAACTATTCATCATTATATAACATTATTTAACCATTTTTTGTTTATTTTATTTTTCTCGTGTTATATATATATGTATTTGTATTGTACTTTTGTACTTTTCAGTGCTGGCCTGTTATAGGTCTTACGACTGTTGGCCGGCACTATAATAAATGAAATTGAAAATATGAAATAATTATTATTATTATTATTTAAAGGGGTTATTTTAAATCATAAAAAATATCTAATAGTTATTTAAGTATAGTGAATGTGGGGAATGCCAGGCCTCCACCGTGGTTCGGATTCCACGTTAAACTGTAGTCCTTCATTTCATCTCACAATCACCCTACCATTACACATTAGCGTAAGTGCGTATAACCCGAATGGATAGTAAGACGCGAGCTAATAATAATAATATTTAAGTATAATCTTTTTGTAATTAGCCTATATTTTTACACAATTCTATTAGCGAGTTAATATTACGAATAAGAGTAAATAAGAATAAAAGCCATGATATTTGCCTCAAGAAAGGATTGAAGAAACATCTTGGAAAGCAACCCAAGTTCAGCTGGCCGGAATTGAGCTACAACCTATCGAGTCAATGTCGGGCACGCTTACCATTGTGACCAACTCTTACTTACGCTATGTCAATTTATTATTATTATTTATTATTATTATTATTATTATTAATTATTAGCACCACGTCTTACTACCCGTTCGGGTTATACACACTTACGCTAATGTGTAATGGTAGGGGATTGTGAGATGAAATGAGGACCTACAGTTTAACGTGGAATCCGAACCACAGCGGAGGCCTGGCATTCCCAACATTCACAAGATGTCTTGTCAGAGGTGAAGGAAGGGTTTGGTAATCAGATAAATCTTTGCCGGGACCGAGGATTGAACCCCGGCCGCCAGCATAGAAGTCTGACACCTTACCCCTAGACCACCAGGTCACCCTCAATTTTTATTCTTCGTACATAAGTCAACCATCCAAGTTTGTTTTGATGTGATTTCTATCCATTTGGTGCAGGGCACGAACTTAGCCTTTCAGCTGATTAGTGCTACCTGCACCATCTGGTATAGCTCCAATGTATTAGGGAAGTGCAGAAAGTGTGGAGGTAGCACGTTGACTTACACAATGAATTTCTATGGGTGAGCGTAAAAGGGCTTACCAATTTTACTGGAAAGGTATTTTCACATACCTTCCAGGGTTCTTTTACATGTCACAATCAATATGGGACAAACGGCTTTACTTACCCTCCTAAGGAAGTTGTGCAACGGAATTTTATAACTTAAGAAATATCTATCTACTTCGGCTGGGCTTGAACCCATGAACATTGGGTCTTGAGGCAAACAATTTACCCCAACACCACTGAGGATGACTTTATGGTACTAGGAAATCGAAAGTTCATGGCCGCAATTACAAAAGTGCACCACCTATCCCTATCTTGAGCTGGTTTTATACAGTCCATCTTATTTCACCTTGTCTCTTTCAGGTCCAGTTTAATGTTATCCTTTATATTCCTAAAGGTAGGCTTGCTAAGCAGGTATAATATAAGGTTTATTTGATAAAAATCGTATTTCTTGTATAGTTTGTATTCATAATAACAAGTAAGTTGTGGTTGTAAAAAGTACCGGGGTCAATCAATGCTCTCTCCCATCGATAAATATAATATATAATAAATACCCAAAATCATTCAAATTGACTAAACGGTGTATTCATTTTGACAAAGCAATGTTTTCACAAATTAAAAGTATAAAAGTTGACTCTATCTCGTTATATTTGATTTAGATTGATCAACATGTTATGCACAGTACAACGCTAACCATAAACTAAATTTAATCAAAATTGTTTTAGTACTTTTTTTAATCAATTCTTTTTTTGTTTGTTTATTATTATTATTATTATTATTATTATTATTATTATTATTATTATTAGCAACCGCGTCTACTACCCATTCGGGTTATACGCACTTACGCTAATGTGTAATGGTAGGGTAATTGTGTGATGAAATGAAGGACCTACAGTTTAACGTGGAATCCGAACCACAGTGGTGGCCTGGCATTCCCCACATTCACAAGATGTCTTGTCAGAGGTGTAGGAAGGGTTTGGAAATCAGATAAATCTTTGCCGGGACCGAGGATTGAACCCCGGCCGCCAGCATAGAAGTCTGACATGTTTGTTTATTGCTCCAACTAAAAAACCCTTCTCTTAAAATGTCTACGTTTATATTTATCATGATAAAAATACTCTAAAATCTTTTTTTTTAAATGGTAAGACCATTTTGGCATTAAAGTGCCTATACATGTGTATAGAATACCAAAAAAATAATTATTTCGGAACTAAAGACACATGAAAATACATTACAGTCCAAATTTAGTTGTTTTTTTCTTTCATATCACAGTAGCCTAATTTCTCGATACTTCGTATGTAAGAAAGTAAAAAAAAAAAATAATAAAAAATGCACCATTAAATTAGAGTTCACTTATCTCGTCTACAAAAGCACCATCGAAAAATGTAACGATTGAAGCGGGGGAAAAAATGTGTGTAGAAGGGAAAGGGTTTATGAATGCGCAAAAAAAGGGGGGGTAGCTTCAAGTCACATCTATGACGCATCTTATACTACTTAGCATATCCTTTCAAGGCCAGCTCGAAGGAAGACTTCCAGAGTTTGTTTACATCAATACAGCAGAATAAACTAGTATTTTACATCGCCAGGGTGAAGGAAAGAGGGCAAGGGGGCTACACCTCCCCCTCCCCTCTTTTCAAAGTCCTGACAGAATCCTGCATCAAAACCTCCTCCAACATTGCAAGACACACACAATTTTTTTTATTAAATATAGATATATGTATACCTACAAGTCTCTTTTTATTCACCTCCCCCTATCTCCCTCTCCTTTTCGCAGCGACTGACATTTCCCTATTCTACTCAAAATTAACGCTATTCAGTGACATTCTGAAAAGACACTATTGTGGCTACAATTTGCCCTTATTCAGCAGATTTTCAAAAGGCAGTTTCTCAATGTGATGTGAGCGCGCACACACACATACACATACATAGTATGAAGCGAGAGGTCGCAATATTTAGAAGTCTCGCTATTGGCGGAAAAGGCGCTAGGGTAGAATGAGTTGGAAGAGGGCGCAAGGCGACACGAGATTTGTGAAAGAGGAAAGAGGAGGTGGGAGTATTTGAGAGGGAGGGGGGGCCTTGAGAGAGGCACATGTATATTTTTTGGTTGTGTGTGTTATACTTCCTTTACGTAGTACAAAGTTTTGTTGTACTACATGTGAACGTCATAGTAAGAATCAAGATGATCCCAGTTCTAGCCACCAAACTTCATGCCTAAAAGTCAGAAATTGTGAAAGAACGCGTTCATTTGAACCAGTTTATTTTTTTCTGGCGAATATTTGAGTGGACGTGTTCTGATTTAAAACAAGGTACTAATTTTGAGCTAAGTGCATTTCACATAAAAAAAATTGTCACGTAGCATATTTACTAGCAATATCTTCAAGATCTTGTCCCCCAGAGTAGGACATTTTGGCTTCATTTTCTCACTTTCTATCTCGACAGGAGAACAGTGTGTTTGTTTAGATGATGTTTTACCACCCTGATATAGCATGGCTGAGAGATTTGCCATCGATGCAATGTTGGTTTAACCTTTCACAGTGATAAATTAACACCTTGGGGATGTATTTTGTGTATTTTATATATATAAGTTATCTTATAGGTCATACTGCTGATCAGTCGGTTCAAAAGTGTACGTTAAATACCTCAAATAAATTAAATGAAAATTAGATAATAGTGCAAAAGTGTACAGAGTGCCACAAAACCATTTTCCAGGGTATGTGGGAAAAACCAATAGCTGTAGATGCAGTGTGACTTTGTTCCTTGTTAATATGAAAGTTTTTACATTTTAGGTGATGATTGGTGAACCATGGTGAGTCTAGTGAATGACATCGATGAGCAACGTTATATTGACCGTATTAGAACGAATGTCTACCGTGAGGCAATGGAAGCTGGCGCAAATTTCCCTAACCGAGAGTGGATTAATGAGAGTTTGCAAAGAAACGATCGATGGGTTACACAGCAAACTGGAAAAAAGGATACAATAACTACTGTAAGACAGAATTTGGACAAGGTCAACCTGAGAAACTGTCGCAAGAGAGACAAGAACGAAATGCCAATCAATAGGTATTCCCAACCCACGGTGCAAGCACACCTTACCAATGTCTTACACACCATGGAAAAGGAACACAAATCTTTTCAAGATTATTCTACGATCGTTTCTTAAAAGATTGCGTGTTGTTCGTGACGCTGGAGATGGACACACCAAATACCAATTTATAATATTTAGAAATTATTAATAAACATTGTTATACTAACAAAATAACTTAGTGTGCATTTATTTTTCCCACGGGCCCCTGGAAAATGGTTATGTGGCACTCTATGTGTCACATGTGCTAAATATTTTACACCTAATACTTAGTTCAACAAAAGGACAAGGATATCTATTAATATAAGCTGTATCTTGCCCTTTTTAAATCATAAGAAAAAGCCAACATCAGAATAAATGGATAGAAAAATATCTAAGCTTATGGGCGAGGTAGGCATAACCTAGTTTTAGTTAAATTGGTATACTATTTTTCTGTCAAATATATTGCTGCAAGACCACAACATGTCAAAAAAGGCTGTTTTGGGATAGTTGAGAAAATATCTTGAAAATAATGTTAATAAATAGGAGACATCTGTTTTTTTTTTTAAATAAATAAGCGTAAGTTATATATACATGTATATTATATTCTCATTAGTTTGGTTTTTTAACCAAATTGAATTTTTGATAAATATGTATTAAAGTATCTTTTTAGTTTGTATTGTTTTGAAACTAGTTTATTTTTAAATAAAGTCTTATGGTTCAATTTCGAATCATGAATGTTGTGAAATTAAAAAAACATCCCTATTATTAGTATAACATTGTGTATTGTAATATAAAAAAGTTTCTATATGAATACTGTTCAAAAAGTTCCGCGTAAGATTACGTTAAATAAAAATAATGACAATTTCAACTTATTTACCTATTTAAAATTTTTTCTTAAAACAAACATATTTCCTCTCTAAAATAATGCACTTTCATAAAAATTGAAAATAAATATTATTCTACCTACTGAAATTCTGTAAATAGATCTATAAACTAATATTAACAATTTAAATTAATATTTCTCAAATTGAGTTATAAAACAAATTCACTTTTACAAAAATATGTATCTGCATTGACAAATAATAATTTGTTTATGAATAGCCTTTTGCTGAAACAACATAGGCCTGGGCTCTACCCAAAGAATTATTTTAGAGAGGGTTTTACATTCGGGGATCTGGAATAAAGTCCCCAGAATTTAAAGTTTTCTAAAACATAGTTTGGGCTATAGCTGTTAGGAATTTTATAAAACTTCAATAAACTACGAACCTTATACTTTTTAAAAAGATATGAAATTGCATAGTTTCGCCACACTTATAACTCACTTCATGTACAATCTGTACATTAACAATATGTTATGCATTTTAGGACACATTTGGTCAAAATTCTGACTCAATAATCCCAGTTTCACCAGGACGGGTAGTAAGATGTGGTGCAAAGAAATATGTACATATGTATCAAAACAAAGGGATTCAATGTTTAATTAATTAATATGTATTATATGTGATGTTTCTTTCGGTTATTAGTTTTGAATTCTTGAAAAATAACAAATATGTTATAAAAATTAATAAACTGCAATTAATTGATTATAATAATAATTAATAAATCATAAATACATAAGATATTTTTATTTAAATATCTAAAAGAAATGTTTTTTTAGTTATTTACTAAACTACTAGGCTGTATTTCAAGAATCATATATTTAGGAGTTATTTAACTAACTATGTAATAATATTAGTAGAGGAGGTTACTTAATTTTAACAAATAACTTGATGTTCAAAACACCAAATTTATGCTGTCCGCACGGTCAAAACTATGGGTTTTCTACCTGACTCGACTTTTGGCTCACCCAGTCCTCAGGAGCCTATATAACCAGCCGTGGAAAGTGGTGTGAGGAGGAATGAGAGAACAGCGAGTAAGCTCGGTACTGATCGGCCAGCCTCGGCTACATTCGTTATTTATGTTACCACCTACCGTTACGCCCAATTATCGAGAGAGAAAAAAAGCACGAACTTTTAACTTTATCCGCGTCTATAGTGTCGTCTTAAGAGGATATTATCTGAAAGCTCAATGCCAGGTCTGAAGTTGCGCAGCCCGTGCGTGTGCGAGGGAGGTGGAGCTTAGATGAATACGTCAGAGACAAGTCATCCAGTATAGAGAGGAAATACTCGGTGAACTGACAATCGCCTAGTCCTCTTTTACTCTGTCATTCTTTCTTCAAGAGACAACACTCTCGAGCACACAGAAGGGATGTGTAATTATCTTGGGGAGGACAGCAGTTTAAAGAAAGAAAAAATAGTAAAACGGCATTGTACTCTTCGTTTGCTCTTTCGGGTTCTTACAGGCGCTGGACTGGTTGTCTTTGTTTAACCAAAGGTCTCGGCCCAAGCGTGGTCCTTTTTCTACCCTAAGTAAAGTTGCCATTTTGTAGTTCATAAACGAACATATCTATTTTCAGAAAATAAAAATACTATATTTTTATACCATTCACTAATCCATCTAGTAAAAGTAATATAACCTAGAGAAAAAAATGATTGAGACTTTATTTTTTATGAAAGTGTTAGAATCTACATTAGGCCCCTATGCCCCCGTGTAACGATGTACCATCTATTTAACGTCACAAGTCTTGTTTCAATCGTGCGGGAAAACCAATAATTTTTATGGCCGTTGTAGTAATAGTAAAAACGCTTTTAAAGTCTGAAATTGACATGTTTTACACGAAGTAAAAAAAAAAATTTAAAATTGTAAAACCTCTTCAAAAACTTTTAGCAAAACATGAAACAGTCGACTAATGATTTTTTTAAAATATATTTTGAGTTAACAAGGGTTAATTATGTTAGATTACAAAAATCGTTCAAATTTAATTATATAAATAAATATATATATTGGTTAGAAGGCCCCTTTCCCTTGACACGTTGTGGCATTTTGAAGTGGTAGAGCATATGTCACGACTTCAGATCCGCATGATCTCGAGTGATTTTAGACAGTTGAATTGGTAGGTAACGTTGAAAACTGTACTCTAGACTAGGACAATGCCACCACATCTCGTCCAAACACTAATTTATAGTACATGTACAAAGTGTATTCAATTTTACATTCATATAATAGCAAAAACAATTTTAGTTTCCTAGATTAAAAGGCTAGACAATGTTAAAGATTTTTAAATATATTTTCCCATGACATAGTAATTTATTACAAAGGATAACGCTTTTTTTTAAAATCTGGAACAGTCTTCAAGTCTTCATTACATCTTGTATTCATTGGTAATCAAGTTAAGATTTGAATTTCAGTCAAATTTATTTTAGGGAAGTTGTACACTTTAGAACAGCCGGTAGGTAACGCGTGTGCCTACTGACCTAGGGATCACGGGTTCTAATCCAGGCATGATTGAAAGTATATCATTGGTTAGTTATTATCGGCTGGAGAACTGTGTGATTTTTTTTGCTCTAGACTTAGTTTAGTTTGTAGAAAAATCGGTGTGTTCATAAAATGTACGATAAAAAATCTTCAAATAAAAATACTGTGGTCGTAATTTATAAAATAAATTTTTTCCATATTTTCATTCAATTGCTAGTGCACCTTCACTTTAAACCCTTCTCACCCTTACTCTATTATAAAATGATTTAAATTAGTGAAAGATGCTGATATCGCAAAAAAAAAACTTACGATAGGCCCAGCTTTGCTGAGCACCATTGAATTACACTACTGATAACAGTCAGGAATGTAAACTGATGTAGGCTTTTTCTTGAAAAAGCAAAGGTGATCTCTTTTAGCTAGAATATTAGTGTTGTGTTGTGTTCTTTATTTTAGTGAAATCATACATTCTGTTTGGGTTGTTTGTTTTATTTTATTTGTTTATCATCACACTTTACTACCCTTTAGGGGTACATGCATGTGTATTAAATGGCTAACTAGTTAGGGATAGGAATGGTTCAATTTAGAGGAAGTGGACTCACATTTGCGTGAAGGGAGAGTGAAAAAGTGTTTATGAAATACCACCCTCAGTACAACCAGCCAAAATGCGAACCCAAGTTCTGCGTCCTGCGGCAGTCGAGTTTATTTCAAGAGCAATGCCTTAAAGTTTAGACCATGCGGATACCAAAGCAGGTTGTTTGGTTGTTTTGGCAAGATTGTTATAGAATGTTTGATCGTAATCATATTCATGTTTTTCTATACTCAATAAATATTATTTATTTGATAATATTTAATGTTATCGCATATATTATTTCTGTTGTCAACATTCCTTTTTCTCAACTTACACACAGCCTACAGCGATGAATAAGGTCTCAGTGGATAGGATTTTTTTTTGCGACTTCTGTCATAGCATACTCAGTTTACGTTAAAACACATGTTTTTTTTTAATGTGAGTTAAAATAAAGTTGCTTTTGCAATGACTTTCAATATGTCTAAGGAATAGACGCTTCCAAGAGCTGGATTGTACTTGTCAAATGCTGTATTTACTCATTTACTATGTAGCTTTTTCAAGAGTCCTATATCTAACAATATTTTTATTATTAATTACCGAAAATTAAGTAGATGCCTCTAACAGATGTTTGAAGTGATCTTCCACTGGCCAATTTAAAAAAATTAAAGGCTTTCAAAATCCATTAGTAGTATTTATAGCAAGAAAATTCTTCAAAATTACAACCATTTTTAAACTTATCTTGAGTGGCCCTTGCCTCGATTTATTTATTTAGATGACCCTAGAAGCTATTAAGGTGAGGCAGAAGGGTGCGCGAGTAATTTTACAGTTTTTATAGAATTGAAAGTTTTTGACCAAAATAAATCAAATATTTCTCCAGTAGCAACATAGAGTTTAGTTTTCTGCACATGCTAATATATCAACAGATCTTGAATATCTGTCAAGAGTGTCCTGGAATTTTGTCAAAACTTTTTCTCTTTATTTCAAAAGTTTTGACAAAATTCCAGGACACCCTTGACAGATAATTCAAGATCTGTCGATATTAGCATGTGCAGAAAACTAAACTCTATGTTGCTACTGGAGAAATATTTGATTTATTTGGCCAAAAACTTTCAATTCTATAAAAACTGTAAAAAACACTTGCTATCCCTTCTACCTCACCTTAAGAGCGCTTCTAAACTGATTTTTTTCTTACAGTTACATTATTCTAGAAGCTATAGGGTGTGGTCTTCTCCAGTTAATTTTTTGAAAATTTAATGCACATAGAAATCATTTTGAGTTCTATTTAAGGCAATCTTTTAGTTTAATATTCAATACTGTCGAAGTGTGTGAAATGTATCTAGGAGAGAGAAACTTCTTTTCATGGGGGGCTAATTCGTCCCATGGGCAGTGCCCCCCCTTACCCGTCGATTCCACCGCCACTGACCCAAAGTTTTTTATAAGAATATATTTAAATATAGCTTTTCTTTATGGAAGCTATTCAGAGTAGTCCATTCCTGGATTTTTTTTCCATATCTTTATATTTTATTAAGAGCGATCAAATCATAAGACTCTGGAAGTTATTTAGAGCTATTTTTAAATTGTAATAAGAATTATATGCATCCTTCTCACACGAAGCAATGATTTCTTACAGCTGTGTGTGTGTGTGCGTGCGTGCCTGCCTCATTGAACATAATATTTGAAAGAACAAAAGGGGGGCCTACCTGTGGCCCTTCTGTGGACACGTCTATGGAAAAAAACTGGAAAGTTTTAAAATGTCTCGGTAATTGTAAAATTGCGACTAAACTAGCTAAGAAGTTTGTAGTTGGAAAAGCATTAGTGACAGAAATCAAATTAATTCTAAAATGTAATTTTTTGGTTCCTCAACATTAATTTAATATCTGAATAGTCGTCGAACATTGAAATAGTAATTGTTTGCCAAGTTTAATGGGGCACTTTTTTTTGTGGCTAACTCAAGAAATGGGTAAAGGAATGCCAATAAATGGCCCCCTGATCAGATTATCCGGAATCTCGGACTACCAGAGTTTTATTCTAATTGGTAACAAGTCAATTAAAGTGTATTTAGGTTTGGCCTAGGATGTTTATATTAGTTTGCATAGTTTTAGATAAGTTCACTTACACAAAAATAAATTTATTGAAATAATTTTTTTCTAGAGATAAAATATAAATAAATAAAAGTTAAAACTCCTAATTGTTTTGAAATTATTACAAACATATGTTTATTTTATTTTAAATTTAGTGAAGAGCCAAATGTTTGTTTAATGTTTTTATTTACGTATTGTTTAATATTACAACAAAATGGCAATTTTACTTTCCTATGAAAGTGACTTTAAGGTTACTTTACATAAGGGTTTTTTTTTAATTTCCAATTTTGATCGTTTCTCCGCTACTATTTGAGATACGAAAATACTTAGAACTGTATTTTTTTTGTACTGTTAAAAATAACAAATATTTTATTCGAAACATATTTCAAAAAACCAATAGTTTCTGAGATATAAGAAAATATAAAAACATAAATTTGGAGATCTTTTAAATATGAAATTTATTATGCCTTTGGTGGACAAAAAAAGTACCCCTTTTATTACATTTCTGCAAGTGTTCTGAATAATCTATTGCCATGGAGTAAGGAATTAAATAGCTAGCAGTGAATATTTTTTTTCCCTTTATGACCTTTGGTGGAGTGTTTTCTGTAAAAAATATGGGGAATCTATTATTTCGTTTCACAACTATTACAAGTTTTTAAAAAATCGGTCCATTTTTTAATATGAGAGATGGAGAAAGACTGTGCGGTGCACCGTCGTCCGAAACCATTTATTTTTAATAATTTAGAGTAACAATGTTAAAGGCACACTGGTGTGTTTTTTTTAAAGGGTTTTTATTTATTCTTCCAAATTCAAACATTTTTACCTAATTTTTAAACAATTTAAGATTATCTTCCATTACTTTGAGAATTTTTAATTAACGAGCTGGCTTGTGAACTGAGTGACTCAAACGTTTCAGCCAATCGATCCCTTTATCACCCTGTTGCTACTTTTCGTATTTTTTACATTGGGTGAATCTACAAAAACTATTTCAATCGCTGAAAATTTTATAAAGTCACCGGTGATTTTATAAAATTACCATCAGTCACGGTTAATGTTAATAAAGCTAAGAAAGGGTTTTTGATTAGTTTTGAGATATTTTTTTTATAATAATTCAGCAAAAACTTATATGTTTTTATAAAATCAAGGTAATTTTTGAAATTACCGTTGATGTTTCATATTTTTCACCAAAGGGATAGGTATATTAAAAAAAATTATGGTAAATTACTTTTAACTTTTGGTGATTCTATACATTCACCAGAAATTTTAATAAAATAATGAATTGAACACTTTCCCGCATTAATAAAAATTCAACATTTTCTTTCATACTATAGTTATTATAATAAATTTAAAAACATAGTTGGATAAAAGTTTTCGAAATTTTCTATACCTCCGAAACAATCATTTCCCCATTTGCCACTTAGAAATGTTGTGATTATTTTATTAATTATTTTAAAAAAAATTGTTTTATTAATTTCATGGGAAGCAAATAGCAATTTTATTTGACACACCCTTATATAGAACTCTATTAAAACGATCACAATTTACCCATAGATTTCAAGACATTTTTAGTTTAGGTAACTTTTCAACAAACACAGCCCACAATTTTAATTTTTATAACTATTCATAAATTTTTGAGATTTATATTTTTGTTTTTAGACATAATACGAAAAAAATTAAAAAACAATCAAAATTAGGTAAGGGGAGTTTAGCTCTATATTTTGCGTTTTGGAAGCCTAAATAACTAAACTTTCGCCTCACTTTAGGTTTTTTAATTGGAATTCTCAAGGGCCCCTTGCCCTTACATTTGTCAGGGCCCTTTTTTTTGTCTTCAATAGCCTTTGTTATTAAGGGGATTTTAATCGGCATGGATTGTCTGCGTCTTGGGTCTACAAGCTCCGGAGGAGACAATCTAGATAAAAATGGCTCAGTTTTTTCTCCATGTGGCTAGCCCAAAATGCTCGTCTCTAAAATCTCTCGACCTTTATACCCACATTTTTCCATAAAACAAAGAGGCAAAACTTTCCTGGTCACATGAAGTTGGCTTTCACTTGATAGAGTGTGTTTTTTAATGCGCGTAATTTTCTTTTGTCCTTGCATATGTTTTAAAAAGTAAACTTTTTTTTTTAAAAAAAGCTTCTTCTGGTGTCATGTTCCTTGCTGGGGTGGACCCTTCATTCAATAATGGTGTCAGGTCCTATTAGACCATCGGGAGTTGCTCCCAAGTAAATAATTCGGATCAACAAAGAAGCCCACAAGGCTAACCTTAATATTCATTTTATTTTCAAGAGCCAAATACCATTTTTTCATCATCTCTACCGTACAACATTGCATCTGGTCAAAATCATCATAGAGCATACCTTGAACCCTTTTCACAAATTTTGTGAGGAAGTTTCGACAAAACGGGTCCAAAGTTAAAGGCAGTGAGCCAGCTTTCACCGAACTTCTTTCCATCGACCACTATTCTTTGGAGAAGTTTCCTCTTTAAGCCCTCACGTTCTCTGATGTGTTGGGGAAAAGTAAAAAATACATCAATTTTCTCTTTTAAATTTTTTTTCCAAAAACCAATGGGGCTTCGACAAAGGCCCATGTTTTTCCCCATTATTAGACAACCTAGGCCCAAAAGGGGGGTTTCTTTTTCTTCACTTTTGCGGAAAAACTTCTTGTTTTTTTTCAATTTGACGAAGTTTCCCCACATCTCCATCTTTTAGAAAATTCCCCCCGGACAGTTGGGGTACTTTTTTTTGGTTTTTTTATTAGGGAGTTTTGTATTTAAAAACTACGCAGCAGGCCCTTCTAGAAGAGTGGGACCTTTTAAGGAAAAAAATAAACCCCTTTTCTCGGGGAAAATTTTAAGCGTGGTGCAAAACCCATGGCCCCCATGCCTTTTTTTGGGCCCCCCAACCAAACAAAATAAAATTTGCAAAAAAATTTTTCCTAGCATATTCTCAAAATTACTTAGAGGGGTTGTCAGCGAAATATGTTAAAAGTTTTTTTTAAGGACGAAAGCTTTAAAAAAGTTTATGCTTGAAAAATTCCCGATACTTCAACAAAAAGTATAATCGATCCGTTTATTTAGGGGACTTTTTTAATAATTTTTTTTGATGCCGTACGAAAAAAACTTTGTGTTAATTGCGTGAAAAATTTTTTGATAAATATGTTTGGGGATTAATATTTTTTTTAACGGTGTCACAGATTTGCAGTTTTTTGCATCGAAATTTTTGAAAATTTAAAAAAAATTGGCTTAAAATTTTTTCACTACCTATATGATTTTTACATAACCCCCAACCCTTAAAAAGAGCATATTTGCTCCAGGTGGACTAAGAATTCAAAATTTATTAATAACTCGTTTTTTTTGTTTTTCCTGGATGGACAGTAAGGCGGCAAGGCACAAAAGGTTTTTTGTATAAATTTGTCTAAAATTTTTAAGAAAAAAATGGAATAGGCCCCCCCCCAACAAAGCATTGTTTTACTTTCCAAAACGCCAAAACTTATTGATATCATGCTTTGGCTTCCCCAAAAAAATTTTGGTTGTAAAATATGGGGGTAAAAAATGATGGGGACATTAGTGCAAACGGAAAAAATTCTTTAAATCAGGGACTAAATCCCCAAAAATTAAAAGGATTCCCGAGGAAAACCCGGGGGCCAAAATATGGTGACCGGTTTACGGCGCGGGCCCGGTTTTTTTAAAATTTTTAAAAAGGAAAAAATCAAGAGAAAAATAATTAATCTTTTTAGCAAAAATGTATCATTTTTCCAGAAAACTAAGATTTTTAATTTGAATTAAAAAATGTACAATTTCTGCGCTGAAAAGAAATGTTTCCCTCACATAAATTTATTCCAGCTAAAAATTCTGGGCACATCACCCGAACCCGGGAAACTTTGGGAAAAAAGATTTGTGTTTTAAATTTGAATTTTTTTCCCTTTTTCAATTTTTTCCCCCAAATTTTATTTTTATGTTAGGTTGGGGGGTTTGGGAAAAGGGAAAATGGTGCTTTATTCTTAAAAAAATTTGGGGCAAAAATGTATCAGTATTCCGGGCAAAACTAAGTTTTTTTAATTTAAAGTTAAAAATGTAAATTTCTGCGTGTAAAAAAATTTTTCCCCCACATAAAATTTTTTTTCCAGCTAAATTGTGGGCACATCAGCCAACCGGAAACTTTCAGAGAAGATTTGAAAATTTAAATTTTTCCCCAAATTTTTCCATTCAAGTTTTCCCCAAAAACCTTTTTTGTTTTTAGGTTAAAGGATTGGAAAAGGGGAAAAGGTAGCGTTTCTTTAAAAAATTAAAAGTAAAAAATTTTTTAAAATTTTTCGATATTTTTTTTTTCCGGGGGGGGGGGGGGGGGATAACCCTACGCCCCCTCCGGAATCCCCCACTGTTTAAGAAAATGTTGATGATCGTGTCATGTTTTTTTTTAAGAAAAATTTGTAGGGGATTTATTTATTATTTTCGGGGGCCCCCTTTCCCCCGGGAATGTACAAACCCCCCTCTTTAAAAAAAATTTTCCCATACTGTACACACTTTTGGAAAGGGAAGACTTATTTTTTATTAAAAGGTTTTTTTTTAATCCATTCAAATAAAAATAAATTTTTTTCCTTTTTTTTAAAAATTTGATCTGTTAAAAACTTTTTTTTTTTAATAGTTTATTGGTTAAATTAAAACTTGCCCCTTTTCTTGGGTTTTTTTGATTTGCAATGGTAGTTTTTTTGGGAAAAGGGTTTTTAAAAAAAAACCCAATTTTTTTTGGGGAAAAATTTTTTAACTTTTAATTTATTAAAGTGTTGTTTTTAAGCAGGCCCATAAAAAGAATGCCCCGTAAAATAAAAAAACGTTAAATGAACAAAAAAAAATTTTGTCTTTTTGGGTCCCCTACCTTTGGGTTTTTTTAAAACGCTATAATTACCATATAAAGAAAAAGTTTGATGGAACCAAAATTTAAAATCTTTTTAAATACAGTCTAATGGGGTGGATGTGGTGGACTCTAGTTAGATAAAACCCTTATCTGCCCCAGAAATTTGGTTTTTTTTTTTTAAATTAAAACAGTTTGCAATTGTCTCCAAAATGCTCTTTAATGGTTGAAAAATTAAAATTGAAAAATAGGGGGAAAAAGTTTTTTCCCCTTTAAAAACTGCGTTTTTACTACCCTTTTTGGGTTTTTTATGTTATGTACTAAATTTAAAAAGGGTTTTTTGGTTTGGGGGGTTAATACTATTAATTGCCCCCAAAATTTAAAAGTGGGGGAGAGTAAACCTTTTTTGGAAAAAACCCCCCTCAGTAACCTGCCTAGTTTTTAACCTTAAACCCCGTCTCGCGTTTATAGCCTATTGCGAGAGTAACTTTAGATCACGCGGCCACCAAAGTGGGTGTATAAAAAAAAAAAGTCTCTTATTTTTTTTTGTGGCACTGAAATTTAAATTTCCCCAAGGGGGTTCCAAAAAATTTTTTTGGGAATTAAAAAAAAATTTTCCTTTTTTTTTAATTCTGGGGTTTTTTATCCCTACCCGGGGAAAAATGCATTTTAATAAAGTTAATAGATTTGGGAATGGGTAAAGTAAAACTTATTAAAAAAAGTCCCCCCATATTTTAAGGGGAAAGACTAAAAGGAAAATTTTTTTAAAAATACCAAAGCTCCCCCGGCCGGGTTTAACCCCGATGACTATGAAAGGGGGAAACCATTTTTTAAAATGAATTAGGTGTACGTCATTACTTTTTTGGTTTTTTTAAAAAATTTTGTAAAAACATTGGAAAATTCACGACACCCTATAGTATTTGGAAAAAAGATATTTTAAAAAAAAAAAAGAAAGATACTTTTTAAAATATTTATTTATAGGTTTTTTTAAAAATTGTCTTTGTGGATTTATAAAAAAAAAAGTTGCAAGATAAAAAAATATTTTTAAACTGTAAAAGAATGATTCTTTTTGTTTTTTTTAAAACACATTTTTTTTTTCCCTGGGTTTTTTCCCTACACACTAAGGCAAAGCTGGCATATTTTTTGGGGATTCCCTTTAATATATCCCAAACCAAATTTGTTTATTGGAATATTTAAATCGGGCTTCTTTAAAAAAAAACCCCAAAAATTTATTGGAAGGTATTTAAAAATTTTTCTGCTGAAAAATAATCATTTTATTTTTAAATTTAAAAAAATTTCGTTTCCCCTTTTTTTATTTAAAAATAGTTTTAAAAATTGGAATTCATGTTCAAATTAATAAATTTGTAAAAATCCTTTTTTCCTTTTTTTTTTTAATTTTCTATTCCTCGTTTTTTTTTCGGGGGGGAAAAATGTAGATGGATTTAATATACCTTTTTTTTTGTCAAACCCGAAAATTTCATGTCCCCTTCTAAGACAAACGTCAAAATTTACTGAGCAAAAAGTGTAATGAGTTATTTCTGATTCTCTTATCCCCCTTTAGCCCAAAGAAACCGGGTTTTGGGTCAGGGGGACACTTCCACATTCCTTTTGGTTTATTCCCCTTCAACAAAACCCCCCTGCCCCCCCCCCCAAAACTTTTCCCTCGTCCCCCGTTCGGGTAGTTAAAAAGTCTTTTTTCCAGATATAAAAAAAACCTTTAAAAAAAAAATCGTTTTAAAAAATTTTTATTCCTTTTTTCTGTTGTGACAATTTTTTTTTTTTGGGGAAAGTCTTAGTTAGAAAAAAATGTATATATAAAGTTTTAAATTTTTATTTTTTTTTTTGAATCACTTTTTTTTTTAAACATCTTTTTAAAAATTTTGAGTTTTTAAATATAATGAAATAGTTAAAACAAAGGTACGTTCCATATTTTTTAAAAGCCCCTTAAAAATGCAAAATAATATTATATCATTTTTTTTTTTTCCCTTTTAAAATTTTCCCCCAAGAGTCGCCCCGTCTTCTTTCCCCCCTTTGGGGGGCAATGGCGGCAGGCCCCAAAATTTTCCCCTTAAGGAATTTTTCGCCTTGATCAGGCTGAGCCCCTTTTAAACTGGGGGCGCTAGTGTAAAAGCTCAGTGAAAAAACTTTCCAAATGTCATTTTCTAAAACTCATTTTTTTAAAAAGTTCTTTTAAAAGGGGAAACCCTTGTAATAGTATGGGCAGTCTGCGAAATTTTTGCGGGTTTTGGATTTTTGAAGGGGGGTTTGGGTAAATACCCAACCAAAATTTTAAACACCTTTTTTCGGGAAGTTTTTTGTGTTATCTCTCTAGTGAAACCTGCATGAAATTAATTTTTTTTTTTATGGGGTAATCCCCTTGAGGGGCCCCAGCGAAAACCGTTTTAAAGGGTAAAAATTCCCCTGAAGCCCCAGCCATTTTTTAAACTGGGGGGTTGGTGAAAGTTGGTGGGGGGGTTTGGGTGACTTGTATTGGTTGAGACTTTTTTGAACCCGAGAGAGGGGAAGGAATAACACAGAAAATCCGGGGGGGACACCCTTGAAACAGTCAAAATTAAAGCCCCCTTCCCCCTAGGAATTTTTTTCCCCAAAGCCCTTTCCCACCCAAAAACTATTTATAGTGGTTTGGTTTAAAAAAAAAAGGGTTCCAGGAGTAATTCCTACAGTGAATGTTTTTCGTGGTCCTTTTTCACTTTTAATAGTCACAGAGTTTGGTTGTGTGTGTCACCCAAACTCGTTTTTTATTATTTTTCTAGGGGGGGTTTTGTCGTAAAAAGCCCCCACCGCAACTTTTTTTACTCAAATTTTCATTGCGCGGTGAAAATGTGTAAAAAAAAAAAAAAAAGATCGCAGTTCAGGGGGTGTCCCCCAGTACATTAATAGCCATTTTTTTCCAAAAAATTCCCCCGGAATCCATCACAGAAAAAGGGCCTAGTTTTGGGCAATTTTTGCAATTTGCCCCTTTCAAAAAAAGAAAAATTAAAGTTTAAAAAGGGCGGCATTCCCAAAGTTTAATTTTTGAAATTTTACCTGAAGGGGTTAACAAAAAGGGAAATGGTTTTTAGGTTTTTTTCCCCTTTTTGCCTTTTTGGGGGAGTGAGGCCAAGCAAAAGTCCCCGTGGCTTATTTGGTGTGAGGGGAAAATAAGGGTAATTTGACAGTCAATTTTTGGGTTTTTAAATTTTAAAGGAAATGCTAAAAAATTTTTTTCGTCAAAGGTTTTGGGGGAAAGGTACAAATTTTTTGGCTGGTTTTTTTTTCAAAGCCATCAGCTCCTGTAAGCGTCAGTAAGCCCAAAAAAATCAGGGGGGTACTGTAGTTTGGTTTTTAAAAGGGTTCAAAGGGGGTTTTAGGCGTAGAATAGAGAATTTTTAAAAATTTTTTAAAAACTAAAATTTTAATTTTTGGTTTTTTTTTTTTTCATTTGTGTAAAAGCCTTTTGTCGGGGCCAAATTTTTTTTTTAAAATCAAAAAATTTTTTTCCAAAACAGGCGGCAAAAGGTTTTTAAAAGGGTTCACTGCATTATAGGCCAAATTAAAACCCAAAACGAGGACGACCCCAGCATCCAGTTCCTAAAAAGTTGATTTACACTGTAAAAAAGGGGAACCCCCGTTTCACCAATTTAAAGTTTTAATCATAGGGGAACGACCCCGGGGGCCCTTTAAAACCAGTAGTTTAAAATACTGATGAGCTAAATTTTGGGGCAGATTTAAAATTTTTTTTATTTTTTTTTTAAATTTCGAGGCCCCCTTAAACGGGGATTCGTTACCATAAAAAATAATTTTTCACAAAAAAAAATGGTGTCTTTCCTAGCCAAAAAAAAGAAAGTTTTTTTTTTCTTTTTTGTGCGATTCCAATTCCACGAATATATAACTTTTAAAAAAAATGGGGGACATTCCTAAACCTAAACTAAGTTTATTTTTTACTTTTAAAAAAACTGATTTCAATTTTAAAAATATTAATATATCGTTTTTAAAATTTTAGATTTTTTTAAAAATAAACTCAAGGCTGTAGCGTGTTTTTGTATTTTTTTAAAGCATATACTAAAAAAAACCAGCATGGCGTTGCCCGTGACTCTTGGGGTTAAAAAATTATTAAAACCCCCCCCCCCCCCCCCCCCATGGGGCCTGATTTCTTTGGGGAAAAGTTTCTGAAAAAATAATTCAAAAAACCCGAAAAAGATTTTTTAAAAATTTGTTAAAATAGCCAATTTTAAAAAAATTTTAAAAAACCGTTTCGGGTCTTTTTGGGCCCCCTTTCCAAACCCCCAAAAGTTAAAAATTTCAGATCTTTTTCTCCGTAGTTTGTGGGCATCGCACCAAAAAAAAACTTTTTTTATTAAAAGATAAAAGCGTATAAATTTGGGTTTTAAAAAACTGTGATTTTTTCTCTTTTTAAGATTTTCTTGTGTTTTCCCCTTCCCCCCCCCCCAAAAAAACTGCTGCATTAAAGTAAAATTGCCCTTCCCCCTTTTTTGCCATTGATTAAATCTTTTTAAATAGCCCCAATTTAGTGTCAAAGGGGTAATAATTAAAAAACCCTAAACCCGGAAAAATTTGCTTGTTAAATTATTTCATGTAGTTCCCGACTGCGCGGGGCTAAGGGTTTGGTTTTGGTCGCGATCCATCAATCACCCTTAATGGGGAGGTGGGTTTTTTAAACTCGGGGGAGAATGAGAATTTTTTTTCCACAAGGTTTTTATGTGATTTTCCCCCCTTTTTTCTCCACGCAAATGTGGGTTCACTTTTCTTTTATTTTTTTATTATTACCCGCCCTTTACCCGTTCAATAAAACACTTATCTAATTTGTTGGGGGGATTAAGTGAAAGGGACCACATTTAAGTGGGATCCAAACCCCGGGGGGGGCCGGGGGTTTTCCCCCAATTTAAAAATTTGATTAATACACTTTATCGAGGTTTTTAAAGGGAAAGGGGTTTGGAAAACCCCATAAATTTTCCGGGGGCGAAATTAAACCCCAAACCCCCCGCACATAATTTACAATTTTCCCCCAGACCCCCCGGGGACCCCACTCCCCTCCCTTTTAATAAATTTTTTTTATTCCACACCATTAGATTTTAAAAACTAAAAAGTGTGCCAAACGTAGAAATAAAAAGAAATTTTCATAAATAAGGGGCCAACAGAATTCCAAAACTTGACCCTTTTTTAAAAAAAGTGATAAAACTTCAATTAAAAACAATTTTTTTAAAGTAAAAAAATTTTGGTTCCCCACAAAATACCCCACCATCGGGGAAAAGGGAGGGGCTTTAATAATTCTTTTTTTAAAAATTTTTAAAAAAACCAAAAAAAAGAACCCCCTTATCAAAAACACCCCCCCCGTGCCCCCCCCCCCCCCCCCAAACCCGTGGCCGGCCTTTAAACCCCCTGTCATTTCCAATTGACATCCCCAGGTGTATTTCGTGCGAAATTTGAATGTTTTTAACCCCCGGGATAAGCTAAGTGTTACTAAAAAGGCGGTTTTTGCCACATTTGGGGACACGCCCACGGAAAAAAAACAAGCGAAAAATGGTACTATCCGTGGATTTGTGTAAGTCGAAAAAGATATAAAAATTTTTAAAAAATTAAAAGAAAAAGTGGTTTTTTGGCGCTTCGAGTGATTAAGTATGTAAAAATTCGAACATGCTCGGGGTTGAGGTAAGGGGGGGGGTCAAAGGCAAAAAAAGGGTTGAGAAAAAAAGAAAGTCAATCCAAAGGGGGTTCAGCGATACTTGGGGAACCTTTACGAAAAAGGTAATTTCACCCTGTTTTAAAAATTGTATAGCTTTGGAATCCCAAAAATTTGTTAATCTTAAAACAAGATTGTACATTTGCTTTCAAGTTTGGTTTTTTAAAAAACTTTCTGCTTTTTTATGCTGTCGGGGTGGAAGTGAGAAAAAAACAAAGGGGCATTTTATTTATGCTAATTCAATTAGTATTTTAAAGGTCATAGTTGAACGCTTCGATTTCTCCCCTTTTTAAAATTATTAGTAATTGCTACAGGGATGAGTTTGTTCGAAATCCCGAAACAAGTGTCAATGAAAACTTTTAAAAAGGGCGAGATGAAAGGCGAAAAGGAATACAAAAAAACCTAACAACTCAAAAAATTTTTGTTTTCGATGAGAAAATGAAGATGCGGCCCCCTTCTTTCCTGTTAGTGACAAAAGGAAAGGAAAAAGAATTATAATTTTTTTTTGGGGTGAACGGCCAAAAGGCTTGAAATTTTTTCATCCCATTTCATTTTGGACTTTTAAGGGGGTGAAAACAGTTTTTTCAGATATTTTTTTTCCGTTTTGCGAGCGGAAAATAAATAAAAACCCCCCCGTTTTTTTGCTTTGAAACCCAAAAGAAGAAAAACCTAAAAATTTGCTTTTTTGGGTTTCCTTCGGGGTGTTCAAAAAAGGGGGAAACCGAAAGGTAAAAAGGGGATTTTAAAAATTGGATCCAAAACTGGGGTTTGGGGGCCAAAAATTTTTTTTCCCCACAATCAGGCGTACTTCTTTCTTAAAGAAATCCCCTTTGGGTAAATTTTAAATCTAGGACTTTTGGGTTGATTATCGAGAAAAAAGGAAATCTGTTTTTTTTTACACATTGTGCAGTTTGGCCTTCTTAAAAAAAGGGGAAAATTCATTTTGGGGTGGCTTAATACACTCTAAAAACCCCCGAACCAGCGAAGCAAAAATTTTTTTTTATTTTTATAGATAATTGGCTAAAAATCCAAAAAAATTTAATAAAAATGTAGAACTGAAATGTGAAATGCGTAGAAGCTGGAAAAAACCGTGAACCCCCTCTGGAAGGCCAAAAACCCCAAAGTAAAAGGGGCGTCGTCGTTTGTTTTAAAGGGGGCTGAAAAAACAAAAGTCCCCAATTTTTTTGATCAGGTGGGCATTAAAGGGGTTAAAAAAAGGGAAAAAAAGTATAATGTAGACGAACGGCTTTTTAAAGAAAAAGAAAGTCCCCCATGAAAAAAAGAACCCTTTTAAATCCAGTTTGAAGGCAATAGCCCAAAGGAATTTAATTTAGAAAAATATCAAGAGACTGAAAAAAAGCTTGCCCCGAAAAAAATAAAAAAAAAAAATTTGTTATTTTACTTTTCCCTATCAAGGAAAAAATTTGTGATGTGAAAAAAAAGAACAAAAATTTGACAAATTTTTCCTTTTTTTGAACACAAACCCAAAAAAAGGGGGGTTTTTTTTAAATTTTACTGTCTCCTTTTTGTCTGTCTTTTTCTGGGCCAGATTCAAAAGGTTTGATGAAAATTTTTTTTTAATTTGAAATTTTATATTAAGGCCCCTTCAAAACTTTATTTAACCAACCCTTCAAAATTAAGGTAATTAGAAGAATAATATTTTTTTTAAAAATTTTTCAAAAAGTGGTTTTAACGATTTTTGTTCAAAAGTATATTTTTTTTTATTTGTTTGAGATTCAAAAAGCACTATATAATTTGTTTTTGGGGAAAAAATTCCCTTTTAAGGGTTTTAAAACCAGACTGAGTTTTTTAAAAACCCCTTTAAAAAATTTTTTTAAATTTATTTTCCCCCAACTGGTTCAAATGGGTACCATGGGGTTTTTTTATTAAAAAATTTAAAACTGGACATTTTGGGGGGAAAAACTCTTTAAGGGGAATTGATGATTTTTTAAAAATTGAAAAATTTTACAAAAGGCCTTTTAAAAATTTGGTTTAAAAGGGTTTTTAGAAGTTTGAAAAGGGGAAAAAAAAAATTATTTTTTTAAGTTTCTTAGAGGGACATACATCTGGGGTTTTGTTTTTAACATGAAAAACAAAGCGTATACTAAAAATTTTTGGGAAATTTGTTTATGGATAGTTTAATAATGGGTGTTAATTTAATTTGAGTTTTTTAAAAAATGGCTTTAGCAATTTGGTTTTCCTATTGGTATCCCCAAAAACTATTTGCATATTAACATTTTTGTATCTTTGTTTGAAAACTAAATTTTAAATTTAAATTTGGCTTTTTAAAACAAAAAATTAACGTTTTGGGGGAAAAGGACCTTAATTTTGATTCCATTGGGAATCTTTTAATAGTTTTTATGATAAAGAAAAATAAGTTTTTATTTTTTAAAAAAAGAAAATTTTTTGGGGGGTTACAAAAAAGTTTTTCCCCAAAATTTAAATTTCTTTAAATACCCCCAAGTTTTAAAAAATTTTTTAAAAAACCATATGTAAAAGTGATTTTGTGAAAAAAGGATGATTTTTTTTTTATGTAAAATTATATAAGATCCTTTTTTAAAAAAACCTTTTTTTTTTGGGGAAAATTTTTTTTCGAAGCTAAAAACCAATATAAAAAAATTTTTGCGATGGTGTCTCCTTTTGTTTCATTCGTTTGGGCCCTTTTTTCAAAAATTACACCGTCTGGTGGTCCCAAAAAAATTTTTGGGGCTTTTTTAAGTCATTTCTCAAACAGTTATGTGCTCATTCAATGGTCTTTTTTTATTTAAAATTTAAATTATTTTTTAAATTAATTTTTAAAAACACCGCGTTTTAAATACCCGTTGGGGTTTAAACCCTTACGTAATGTGAATGGTAGGGTGATTGTGTGAAATAAAGACTAAGTTTAACGTGGAACCGAACCAGGGGGGGCCCCGGCATTCCCCAATTCAAAGAGTCTTGTCAGAGGTGAAGGAAGGGGTTTGGAAAAGATAAATCTTGGTGGGACCGGGGGTTAAACCCCCGGGCCCCCCCCCCCCCCAAAAGAATCAAAAACCCCCCCCCCCCCCCGCCCCCTTTCACAAGGTTTTTCGCAAAATTTAAAATTAAAAATTGGCTT
Organism: Timema cristinae; assembly: GCA_039000515.1. Taxonomy (NCBI): domain Eukaryota; kingdom Metazoa; phylum Arthropoda; class Insecta; order Phasmatodea; family Timematidae; genus Timema; species Timema cristinae. The sequence goes on along the minus strand of JBCFYV010001016.1, from coordinate 8,123 downwards.
TTTTTAAAAGCTGTACATGTTTATTTTATCAATTTTTTTTTAAAGTACTAAAAATGAAAGCCAAACAAAAACCAAAAATATATAATCACAATTTTTATGTTAAAAAATGTTTTCCCCCAATAAAAAAATTACAAGCGTAAAGGGGCCCAAAAAAAATATTATTATAGCAAAGTATTTTTTGTCCCGAACTATAAAAATTTGGGTTTTTTAAAGGGGGTTTTGGGAAAAAAAAAAAAATGGGAACTAATATTTTGGGGAATAAATATTTTGTTATCCCATCCTCAGGAAAAAAACTGAATGGAAACCCCCCAGCCCCCCCTTTTTCCAAAACCACCCCCCTTCAAACCTCTTTTCTTTTACCTCTATATTTCCGGAAAACCCTTTAAAAAAACCCCAAAGGTTTTAATTCGAAGAAGTAAAGGACCTATCTCACTCACAAACTTTTTAGTATTTTACAAATTTTTGGCCTTACCAAGATTTAAAAAAAAATTTAAAATTTTATGTAAAAAAAAAAAATAATGGTATAAATGGAAACGTAAAAAAATACTATGAAAAAGAAATTGTCAAAAATTTGAATTTCTGTTTCACACACTGTTAAAATTTAAAAAGGTTTAAAACATTATTTTAATATTAAAAATAATATTGTAACATTGATTTTTAATTTTAAAATTTTAAAAAGGGAATGTCTTTTTAACCTTTAAATTCAAAAATAAATTACTTTTTTTGGGTTTTTAGAAATCCCGGAAAAAATTAAATTTTAAAAAGGTTAATGGGGGGGTTCTCAGTGTAAAAAAAATCTTTGTGCCCGCGATGCTCAAGAGGGGCCCAAAAAAGGGCTACTGATTAACAAAATTTTTGATTTTTGTAAGAAACTCAAATGAACATGACAAAGATCACCATCGCAAACAATAAATAAAAAAATAAAAAAAAATATATATTTTTATAATTTTTAAAATAGAGAGGAAAGAGGAGGGAGAGGAGAAGGAAAATGGCAACATGTAAAAAAACATGATTTGGAAGGGGGGCCCCAAAGCTGTCCAAGAAGTTCAAAAGATATAATGGTTTTTTATATGTGTGTTTAATTCGGGGGTTCACGGGGTTTCAAAAAAGTTTTCCAGTTCCACGAAACGTCTTCTGCAGTTTCAACCCCAGGGGAAAAAGTTGTACAAAACCTTGCGGGGGGCGGATTTACACAGGTTTTAAATTTTTTTTTATGAATAAAAACCAAGAACCCTTTTCCCTGCCCCCTCCTTGCTCCAGAATGTTCTTTTTTTAATATTTAATCCCCCCTTTTTTTCCCAAGTCCTCTTTTTCCCAACCTTTTTCCCTTTTTTGTAGTCTGAAAAAAAACCGTTTTCCTTTTTAAAGGGTGGTTCGGTCCAAATACATTAAAAAGAAAAAATTGTTATTTTTAAAAAATTTAAAACCCATTAAAAAATTTTTTTAGATCCAAATTTAAAATGATTTAAAAATAAAATTGCTCAAATTTTAAGTTTTTGAAAATTTAGCACCGCGTCTTAAACCCATTCGGGTTTTTTACGCTTGGGGGTTTTTCCCCTGTGTAATAATCGGCCCCCTTCATAAACTTTTAAAAGGGGAACTCTACATACTTCCCCCGGGGCCCCCAATCCCCAAAGGGGCAAAAGAGTATAGTACCCCCGAAAAAAACCTTACATACTTTTTATCAAGAACGATTAAGGCAAAAAATTTAAACCCTCCAAAAAAATTTTTTACTGGTCAAAAAACCCCCGGTGCCGCCTAGGGGGCCCCCCGGAAAATTTCCCCCGGGGGGGACGAGGAGTTTTTTTTCAAAAAGGGGAAAAATTTTTTCCCTGGGCCCCGAGGGTTTGGGTTTTTTGCTAGGTTTAAAATTTTTGGTTTAAAAATTTTTTATTTGCTTCACCCTTCAGTTTTTTTTATTATCATCCCCCCCACTCATCAGGAGTTTTGGGAAAAAACCCTTTTCCCCAAAAATTTAAAAAATTTCAATTGTACATTGGGGGGTCCCTTAGCCAAGGGGATTTTTGTACCCGCCTAAAAATTTTTAAAAAGGGGGGTTAAAATTTAAATTTTTCCCCAGGTAACGCCTTTAAAATTTTTAAAAGGGGTAATTGAGCCGATGGGGGTTAAAAAAGCGGGCTTTCCCCTGTGAATACGCCGCGTGCATAACAAGTGGATGACTTATTTTGACGTTAAATTAAAGTTCTTTTTTCTGTTTTTTTAAATTTTTCCCAAACGTTACATTATTTCGCCCCAACGGGGTTTTTTTCCAAAAAAAGTTTCCCCAAAAAATTTTTAAAAAGGTGTCTTTGGGGCCCAAAATGATTTTGCTTTTTCCCTTTTGCCAAAATCATACATGCCCCCCGTTTGGGGGGTTCCCCGGGTTAGTTTTAAATAGGTAAAAAATTTTCCCCCTTTTGGGAAAATTTTTTTTTTACCCCAAGGGGGCCTTCACTTGGGCATAGGAAAATTTAAAAGTGCATTTTTTTTTTTTTGCTATGGCGCCTATTGCTGAGGAAAGCCCCCCCTTTTTGGGGTTTTAAATGTTAGCGTTGCCCAACCTTCTTCAATAAAAAAGGGGGAAGGGGGGGAAAACCCCGTGCTTTTTTTTAACCCCTTTTTCCTTTTTAAAAACAAACCCCCAAAACCCGCCCTCACCCTTTTTAAATTTAAACATTTTTAAAAAGGGAAAAATTTCCGGGGAAATTTATAAAAAGATATTTTTTTTCTCTAAGCCAAAAAACCCAAAACCCCGGGGCCCTTAAAATCAGTAGGCACCCCCGGGTTTACCGCGCTTGGGGGTTTGTACGGGGTCTAAAAACCTATAGGGGGTTTTATTTTTTGGAACCCGCCAAAAAGGGGGTTTTACTTATGATGAAAAAAATTCACGGGGGACTTTTTCAACTACTTTTTTTTCCCCGGCAACACCCCTAACACGCCATGTCTCCCTTTTCACATTTTTCCCTTTTTTTTCATATTGTACGATAAATAGTTTTTTTTTTTTGGAAATTTTTTTTTCCCCTTTTGTTTTTTGGGTTTTGGTTTTCCCCCCCAAAAAAATTTTTCCCCAAAAAAAAAATTACTTCCAACTGTGGTAAAAAATTTTAACTTTAAAGGGGCAGGGGTGAATGGGGGGAAAAACCCCGGCCTCCACCGTGGTTCGGTTTTCCCACTTTTTAAAAGAAAAGGGGCCCCTTTAATTTTTATTCACAATCACCCCCCCCAAATTTTCAATTTAGGGGGGAAGGGTTGCTTTAAAAACCCGAACGGGTTTTTTTAAAACCCCCCGGGGTTAAAAATTTAAAAATTTAAAAATAATAATAATAATAATAAATAAAAAAAAATAAATAAAAAAAGGACATGGAACCTTGGGGGGGGAAAATCTTTAATTTATTTTTTTTTTGGGGCCCAAAATTTTTAAAAAAGTAAAAGTATTTTTAAAAAAAGGGACAAACCCCAACTGTAAAGTTTTTTTAAATTTTTTAATTTTGAATAATAAAAATTTAAATTTTATTTTTAGAATAACAGATTGAACAAGCTAAAATTTTTTTAAATAAAATCGAACTAGCTTACTTTTTTTTTGGAAAAAAATTTCCCAAATCTTTTTTTTTTTATAAATTTGCTATTAATCAAAAAGAAAAAATTTAAAAAGGGGAGTAAAAAAAATAATTTCAATCGAAATATATTCTTTGACAAAGGAGATGAAAATGTCGTTTTTTTTTTGCGTGCCCACGGGCACGAGTGTTAAAAAGGGAAAAATTTTTTCCCCAAAACTTTTTATAATAATAATAATAATAATAAAAATTTTAAAATTTTTTTAAAAAAAGAAGAGACCTACGTCCTACAAAAGTTCAGTAAAATGAAAGCGCCAGTAAAAACGCATAAAAAAATAAAATTTTAAAGTTCATGTGGGGTTTTTTCCCCTTTTCTTAAAATTTTTTTTTAAAACACGTAAAAGCCCCTTTGGGGGGCCAGATTGTGAGCTAAAAAAAAAAGAGTTCTCAATAGAACCTGACCGAAAACACGTTTTTAGCTCACGGACAAAAAAAAACTTTTTTTTTATTTTAAAAAAATCCCCCCTGAGGACCTCCCCCCTTTTCCCTTTCAACCCCACCCCAAAAAAAACCCCCCCCCCCAAAAAATTAAAAACCCCCCAAAATGGTTCGTTTAAAAGAATTTAAATAGTACGGGGGTGGGGGGCATTTTATTAATATGTTTTTTTTGAAATTTTTTTTTTTAAAATTTTTTTAAAAATTTTTTAAATGGAAAAATGACAAAACCCCCACACGGGAATCCGAACCTAAAAACTTTTTGGGGGTTTGACGCCAATGCTCTAACCCCCTAACTATCAGAAAATTCCCCCCGGGGGGTCATTTTTTTAAAAAAAATAATATGATGTTTAGATGCGGGGGTTCGTATAAAAATTAAAAAAAAACAATTTTTTTTTTATTTAATCCATCGTTTTTTTTTAAGCTAAAAAAGGGTTTTTTTTAAACTCCCCTTTTTAAAACCCCGGGGGGGCACGTTTTGGGGGGCACAGTCAGGTTTTTCCAGCAACGGGGAGGCACGAGGGAAAAAACGGGGGGGGGGCATTTTTTTTAGGCCAAAATTGGGGGGGGGGTTTTTTTCCCCCTTCCCCTTTTTTATACTGTTTTTTTTTTAATCCTTTTTCCCCCCCCAAGGGGGAAAAAAACACTTTTTTTAAAAAAACCTCCTAATCCCCCCCAAAGCTGGGGGAGCTTAAAGGCCCCCCATTTATATTCCCCTCAAATTTGTGTTTTTTTTGTTTTTTTTTTTGGGGGTACAAAACCCCCTTTTTCCCCTGACAGAACCCCCCTTTTTTTTTGGGGGGAAAAACCCCGGGCCCCCCCCCCGTGGTTGGATTCCCCCCTTAAAAAAATTTTTAAGGGGGCCCCTTTTTCTCCACAATCCCCCCCAATTACAATTAGCGTCAGTGGTATAACCCGAATAGGTATAAGACGCGGGGGGAAAAAATTTTTAAAAAAACCCCCATTCTCGTTAAGCAAAAATTTCCTTTAGCCCGTAATTTAAAACCCCCCTTGGGGGTTTTACGTTTTAAATAAAAAATTTTCCTAATTGGTTGGGAAATTTGGGGAAAAAGGTTTTTAATTTAGGGGAAAAACAAACCCCCCAAAAATTTTTGTGGAGGGAGAGGGGGAAAAACCCTTTGGGAAAAAAACCCCCCCCATTAAACCCCCACCAAAAATTCATTCGTTTTCCCCCCTTTTGGGGCCCCCGTCTGGTAAAAAAAAACTAGTGCTCACCAACTAAGCCAACGAGGTGGAAAGGAAGGAAAATTTTTTTTGGGGGAAAAATGGGGAAAAAAAGGGGGGTTTAAAAGAGAAAAAAAGGGGGAAAACAAAAAGTAAATCCAAAAAAAAATAAAAATTTTTTAAAATAGGTGTTTTAAAGGGGTTTAAAAATTTTAAAAAAGGGGGAAAAGGGGGACAAAGGTTTAAAAAAATAAAATTTTTTTAGGGTGAAAGGGTATAAAATGAAAAAGGGGGCCCCCTAAGGGGGGGAAAAGAAAAATTGATTCAAATTTTATAATTTTTTACCACTTTTAAGTTACCCCTTTTACCCGTTTCCCCCTTTTTTCCCCTTTTTTTCACTATTTGCCCGTTTTACCCTTTTTAAACCCTTTTTTTAAATTTTTTTTCTTGTTTTCCCCTTTTTTATATTTTTTTTAAAAAATTTGGCCCAAAAAAATTTTTTTTCCCTTTTTTTAAAAAATTTTTTTTTCCCCTTTTTTCCTTTTAAACCTTTTTGGGTTTTTTTGGGCAAAAATTTTTTTTTTGGGTAAAAAAAAAATTTAAAAAAGGGGAAAATGGGTAAAAATAAAAAACTAATCAACGCGGGGAAAAAACAAAAATTTTTTTCCACTTTTTTTTTTAGGGTTTTTTAAAACCCCGGGGGTTTTTTTCATTTTTAGATAAAAAAATATAGTGTGTTCCCAAAACAAGATGTTAGGAAGATATTATCCGCCCCCGGGGGCCACGTGGTCTAACTTCCCCCACTCCTAAAATAGACTAACTCCCCAGGGGCAGGAGATGAGGCTTTTAAACCCCGGTTAGCCTTTTCGGGGAAATTTTTTTTTCCCAAATGGTTTTCCACTTCCCTTAATTTTAAAGTGGATACATTTCCTCAAAATTTTTAAACTTCCCTCCTTAGCTTTTTAAAACAAATTTTGACGTGGCAGCTCATGTATAGGCACTGCGGAAAAACAAAACCCCCCCCCATTTCCACTTGTTTTTTTCGATAACATTTAATATTTTTGGGGGTTTTTTTTTAATTATTTCTTTTTTTTTTTGGTACAATATATATTCCCCTTTTTCTTAATGCAGTACCCCAGTACCATCCCCCCAAAATTTTTTAAAAAAAGATACAAAATCTTTTTTTTGGAACTGTGGCTTCACAGGGCCAAAAAACCGGGGGGTTTGACTATTATGCGCACGGGGGGACATTAAAATAGGGTTTGGGGGAAGGGAAAAGGGGGGGCTGCCAGGGGGGGGGGGGGCACTGTTGCTCTCAAAGTGCCCCGGGGGTGACGTGTGGGGGAAAAAGGGGGGGTTTTAAATTTTTTTAAAAAAACGTGTGGTGCTTAAAAAACGTGTACCCTATTCTTGAAAGTGATAAAGTGGGAGAAAAAAAATTAAATTTTGATTAATATTCTCCCCTTTCCCCCCCATTCTATTTGAAACGTTTTTTCGGGGTTTTTTTTTTTAACAGAAAAAATAAATGGGGGTTTTTGTAAAAATTTAATGGAGAAAAAAAATTTTCCCCAAAAATTTTTAACTAAATCAAGGGGAAAAATTTTTTAAAATTTTTTTCGCAAATTAAAACAAGAAGAATGGATTTTTTTTAAAATTTTAAAAAAAGTAGTTTTGGGGGGGCGTTTCAGATCATCTTTATACATAAAACGCCTAATGTCAGAGCTTTTTTTTCGAAAACGTTTTTATTTTGGGGGGGGCCCTTTCGGATCAGTTTTAAAAACATAAAACTGCCATAAATTAGAGCTTTTTTTAAACGAAAACGTCTATATTTGGGGTTTTTTTTTTCCCCCCTCCCGCCCCCCTTTTTTCCCCCCCTCCTGCCCCCCCCCCCTGGCATAAACCGGACATGTTTGGGGTTTTTAAAATTAATTTAAATTTTGGGGGGGGTAGAGGGGTTGGAGTTATTATTGGTAGGAAAAGAGGTTTTTTTATTCTCAATTTTGGGCGCTGTAGTTTATTTGCTGAAGCATAGACCACTCGCGCTCCACGTTTTTTTCCTCCGATTGGAGGATAGGGTGTTTTTTTTTTTCATCAAATAGGGCCTGTAGTTTATTTCTGAAGCTAAGCCACTCGCGCTCCAAAGTTTTTTCTCCCCCGGATTCCCCCCATTTTAAAAAAAAACAAGCTGGGTTTGCTGGTTCTGTGACCAATCGCCTTTCACTTTTCCCCCCCCCCCCCCTCAGAGCCGGGGGTTTTTTATCCGGTTTTCCCCCCCCCCCCCCGGTCATTTCCTTTTGGGGGGGGGACGTACCCACATTAAAACCCCCCTTTTTACCTTTTTGGGGTCTTTTGTTTTTTCAAAATAGACCCCCTGTAAGGGGGGGGTATAAAAGTCCCTTTTCGCAGATTTTGCTTTACATTCCGTGAAAAACGGCCGGCCCAAATCCGCTCTAAAAAAGGGGGAAAATATTTAATTTAATGGGGCCGGGAAAATATACCCTATGAAAGTTTAAGCCCACACATCAATGCCTCAACATTTGCGAGAGTAAAACCTTTTGATGCACTAGGGGGGGGAGATTTTAAACGACGCCCGTTTTGCACGGTGAATTTAATGTTTTTTTTGTAATTTTTGGGGCTAGATTGGTTCGAACCAGAGACCATCAAATACTGGGGGCGCCTTAAAACCCCCCCCGATTAGTTAGTTACCCCTTTTTAAAAGGGGGGAACACCCCCCAAAATTCGACTCAATGTTAATATTTTTCCCCGCCCCCTCAAGAGCGACTAATACGGGTAAAATTTTAAAAACTAACCTCGGTAAAATTTTTTTTGTATAACGAATAAAAACGGGTATTTGCTTATCATTGCACGTAACATAAAGAAGACCAATGG
>JBCFYV010001015.1:0-61844 GCA_039000515.1 Timema cristinae | reverse complement strand
TGAGAAAATATATTTTATCTCTTTTCGCCCTTTATTAAACTACTTTTAATTTTAAATTAAAACAGACACACAGACCGACGGAATAAAAAAGACCACTTTTTATGGTTCAGGGGATCATTAGACTTTGCCATCCATCAACATTTCAAGTAAGATTATTTATTTATTTTTACGGTCGCAATACTTTACCTCTTGTATTCGAAAAGTAAAAAAATATATATATTTGGGTATACCTTGAAAGTTATTGGTTTTATTTCAAATATGTTTAAAATAAAATATTTAGGCTTATATTATAAATAGACCTACATATTTGTAATGATAAGTTATTTCATATCTCAGATAGCTTAGGAGATATTATAAAAAAAAGTTAATTTATGCATCAGACCGGAGCCCTTAAAGTAATTTTGCCTAAATATTGAGAGTAGCCATTTTGTTTTGAATATCTATAAATATTTATAAATGAAATCTAATCCAAATCGTTATTGCCGATTTTGAGAAAATCAACTTTTCTTATTTTGCCTTTCAGTAAACTACCCTCAATTTTAGGGTTGGATATCCAATTCCAAAATACCCTCGGGGCAACCCTATGTGAACCCTAGATACCAAGTTTTAGCCAGATCGGTAAAATAGTTTATACTCTAATTGGGGATACAGACAGATAGATGGATAGACAGACAGACGGAAATTCAAAAACCGCTTTCTCGGATTCGGGGGTCATGAAACTTCGAGATTCATCAAAATCTCGAGTTCGATTTTTTTTACGATCACAATACTTTCTCTACCTGTAAGATAGCGAGAAAGTAAAAATGATAAACACACGTAATAGACTGAAATTAATAAGTTTGAATGCATAGAAAATGTAAAACAATCGTAAATACCATAGTGGCCTATCATGTTTGTATGTTCTCTCAAAAGATGAATATAAGGAGTGTGAGATGATTGAAACTGAGAGGAAGTGATTCTCAAGGTAGAACACGGCTACTCATCAGTAAGTCGGGATCACTTCTCCTAAGTTTCAAGTTTTAAAACACTTGCTAGAATGAATATTAGGATGTAAACATTGTCTTATAAGTTTGAGCAGAACTTACCAAGCTTGGAATCATTGATTAAAGCATGGTTTTTAAAAAATATGGTTTTGTTGTGTCTAAAAAATCCCTCATCACAACGCAACACATTTAAATTATTTATCTCACGGTCCAGATTAAACACACTGGCGGTATTCAGCCTACAAGCCGTAAGTTTCCCATTCTCGGCGTAGAATGAGAGTAGAAAATAATTGAGAAAAGATTACTGAATTACATTCAGCAAGAATTCAAACCCCGATCTCCATAACACAAAAACTGACTTATCTCCCCACGAATCCAATGGAGCGCATTTAATTTATCTTCGACTGCAACTTTCTCTCCAATTGCACGTGAAGCTTATAGTCCAATTTAGCTGCAGAAACCTGTAGACTTCATATAAATAATGATATCAGGTTACCAACGGAGACCTAATGATTTCTACTAACTAGTTTGCTTAAGTTTGTTATTATAATGTTATTATTTTGTTGATAGACAAATATTTTGATAAATTAACTTAAAATCTAGTTTAGAGTTTAACATGCTATGGTTAAAAAATTATAGATTTCATAGAAAATTTTTATGAACCAATAATATTTACCAGTTTGTTTGTTATCTACCATTTTTAAAAATCACTCCTCTATAACTAACGAGTAGGACGTTTTGACTGTTTATATCAATTGAGAGCTGAAAGAATGCTGCCATATTGATAACGTCATACATCGTGCCCCCACTCATATATTATTTAAGACTGGTATATTTTGATTACTTATATAACGGTAAACTTTTGGCTACCAGGGGCAAATATAATGTGACCCAGCTCACGGAATAATTTTACAAAGACCATAAAAGGGCACGTGTACACTCACGATATTTTTATACAAGTTAGCTAAATTCTGTGAAATCCGATTACTTTCACATGGACATAATATGAGACAATATTTACAATAAAATCATGTGTTTCACTTTTCATCCAAACATTAAGGGTTAAATTTTGAGTGAATGGGAAATAATTCCAAATTGTGCAACTAAAAAATTAACTTCAATTATGTCCAAAAGTAAAATTCATTGAGAAGAGTGTTGTTTATTTGCTTGAATAGGAAGTTGAACTTGAGGAGTAGTCTTTGAGAGTGCAATGCTCATATCATCTTCGACATCCAACTTATTTTCAGTTTTATTTTTGATAGTGACAAGGGCTGAGAATCTTTCTTCACACAAATGGGTAGCAACAAACTTAGGCAGAGCTCCCATAGCACAAATAAATCCTTCTTTTGCAAAGCTGTATGTATGGTTGTTAGCAAACTGTGTGATATCAATGATTGCAAGGTAGGTTTGTAGTAACTCTTGTTAGTGGCAAACTATTCTGGATGTGATTACGTGGTAGCTACTGTGATTGTGTGTTGTTTATTTTTCGTGGTTCACTGACCCCCTGAAACACAGCCACCAACCCCCTGGTCAAAGGCATCACTCTCACAACATACTGGACTGATGGTGATCGGGAGATTGGGTGAGCTGAGTAGGATTTTGTATTGGAAGGTACTGAATAAAACTACATACAGTCAGTCTTCCTTTCCACTCAAAGTGATGGTCTACTTGACAATATGATAATAACAGTGTTCGTTCAGCTTTCGTTACATCCAAGTTCCTGATTGATCCCTACTAAGATATCTGTGTTGTTAGTGCAAGGTCACAAACTATATTTATTTCTGTTTCAGAAACCTACACCTACATTTACACAGGAGAGACCTAGTTGCTACTTTTAGTCCCTTCCAATACGTATTGATGAATGAAAGACAAAGATCTCCCGTTAGGTTTAAATATGTCAATCTACGTTAAGGAGATAAGGTTGTGTCAGATAGGACCTAGTGCTCGACTTCCGTTATTACAGGACTTTCAATTTATCTGATCTTACTCTGACAAGTTTTGTAAAGACAATGGGTCTGAGATCAAATGAAAGCTATTACAATTCTTGACTGGCTAATTACCCATCAATTAATGGTTAACATTCAATATAATACATTATTAAATTAATATTTGGTGAGGAACATGTGCTGAAAATAGACAACTTACATATACCATCACTATAATACATTTTGACTTGGATGCCATGTCACATAAATTGCGCACGGTCAGGTAAGTAATTCAAATCTTATGTTTAGGAATATCAAAGCTTATAGTAAGACACAACATGGCATAGTGAAGGTATGTTGAGCCACAGCTTGTTTTAGCACCGTGTCTTACTACCTGTTCAGGCTATACACATGTGTGTTAATTAAGCTGATGAATTAGGGATTAGGAAGGTTGAATTAAAATAAAATTTACTCGCATTTTCGTGGAGTGATAATGTAAAACCATTTATAAAAACCAGCCTCAGCAAACCTAACCCTGTCATTGTCAGTTTATTATATTGCTAGAGTGACGCCTTAGTCCAGGCGTTTCCAACTTAAGTGCCCGTGGGCCACAAATCAATCCACGAGTCTAGACATCACAATCGGCTAGTTTCTGTCAAGTTATATAAAAACGAGAGCAGATATTTAACTGTGAATGAAATAAGAAGCAGTAATTGAAACATGTTTGTTCACATATAAATAGAACTTCCCTACTAAATATACTATCTTTGATACGTCAATATAATACAGTGGATGTAAGGAAGATAGTAAACATGAACATAAGTTGGAGCTGTCATGGGTTTTTCAGACGCAAGTCAAAACATTTCGTTTCTCATCTAGGAACATCAATTTTACTACAATTAGTACTTTTCCAAGACCATGCAGCCATCGAAGCAGGTCACAATTATCACAGTTATCTAAGCATGTGTTCAAGCACGCTATGACTTATTTAATCATCTGTTCAAGTGTGCTGATGCCGTGACTGTAACGAAAGAAAATGTCTGTGTTTTTGCAGTTTTTATATAAAAACTTTTTTTGTTAAAATAATTCAAATAATGTCTCCATACAAACGTAGAGTTTAATTTTCTTCATACGATGACCTCAACAGTTGTTTAGTATCTGTCATGAGCATAGCGGTATTAGATGGTACACTTTTTAAATGGAGAGGAAACGTTTTCACTCTTGAACGATATTCAACAACAGTTGTTGAGGTCACCCACTATGTGAAGAAATTTAAGCTCTATTTTTATACTGGAGCAATATTCGATTTATTTTGAACAAAATAATGTTTTGCTATAAATAGTGCAAACATACCGCGCCCGGTTTCAGTGATTCAGAAATTTGTCAGGATCATTTTCCGTGATAGCTTCCATATGCATTGGGAAAAAGTTTTCAAATGAACGCCCTGAATATAAGATGCAAATAAAGTAGCCCCATGGCTTCTTTGGTGCTGACTGACAGCTCACAGTTGACAGCTGACAGCTTTGTAAAGCTACTAGACCAAATTATGTATCCCTACGCCGAACCATATGATCTGCAAAAACATGTGTTTAGCAGCTGGCACTTCTGACAGTCAAAATCTAATTTCTATACAAGAAACATATATATGACTGTTTTATTTATTTTTTATTTATTGTTGATCTTGATATGTTGATGTTAGGCCTAGTATTAATAATTAATTTTTTCCAAAATAATTTTTGTTAATTTATCATATAATTCCATATTAGTTTTTATTATTATAAATTAATAATTTTTAATAAATTTGAACTTTTATTTTACAAAAATTATTTGTTAATAGTATTATTAATAACATTATAAATGTGAAAAATCTAAAGGTGTAGTATTACACATAGAAAATAAAACATTTTCAACACTATTACAACATTTAAGAAAACATTCAAAAGTAGTTTAAAGTAAGGAATCGTAATAATTAAAGTTAAGACTTAAATAGAAAACTCAGGAATAGCTATAACAAAATGTATAGATTTTCAATTTAATGAATTAGATAGTTTTAAAATTGGTAGATGAATTAAGTGACTTTTAATATTCAAAATATTGATTTTATTTTGCTTTTATTGAGCAATAAAATGTCTTATATAAAAATTTTCAATAAACTGATATAACATTGAATTAAAACATGGGTTGGCGACAAGTCAGAAATACACATATAACATATAAAAATTTAGTTACAAAACTTGGATACAACAAATTAAGGACAAAAACAAAGTTTAAAGATCAACAGTGTTGTAAATTAGGAAATAAATTGAATTAGTGGGTTAGAATCTCCCAATGATGTTTAATTAAGTAATGAAAAGGTTCCTGTTACAACGATTTTGAAGAATATTAAAATTTTAATTTTAAGGTTATGTATAAAATCTAAGCCTTATCTTGGTGCAATCCCATTACTCCTTGTGATAATCAGCCAATAGAATGATGCTGATTTATATTCTTCCGGCATATTTTGGAATAAAAATACCATAATCATGGACAGCGTAAAATTAAATTAATGAACCATGAAGAAATCTTGAGAATTATGCTGTACGCAAGTTTTGACCTACCGTTCTATTAGTAAATTTGTAAAACACAATTAATAAACAAACAAACTTACCATCATCGCTGTGTGGGATTAGATTCACTACTCTTAAAAGTATCTAATAAAATTACAATAACTTATAACTTGAAGTCTTAGCCTGGTATTTATTTAATCAACACTGGAGAAAGACTCGCAAGTATTTTTTATTACACTTCACAGTTTTTTTCATATTATAAAAATCCTAAAACTGGAGGTTTGTCCTAGAGGCCTACACAACACAATATTGAGGTTAAAAGATTTATTTAATAGTCTTGATACACTTAAATTTTCTAATAATGTATATCGATCACTGAGAAACACTCGCTTTGGTTTTTATCCCACGATTTAATGTTATATTAGATAAATCATTATTCTAAGGCCACTAAAAAAACGTTTATTTTCCGAGGTTAGCACGCTCACACACCGAACTAATATTTACAAAAGAACCTACGGATTACTAAGTAGCCGAATTAATATTAAATAAAGATACTCTATTATTCAAATTTGTAATAAAATAACTATTGGTAGCATAGACACGCCTAAATACTCAACTATAAAATATTTTGTTCACTTCCACACGCACGTGGATTTATTAAATGGATTTTATACAATAAATCACTCTTAGATGTCTATTTAAAATAATTGTTAGATTTTGGTTATGAGAATAACCATTTGGTTGGTTGTTTAGTCTTAAAGTTTTATTTTGTTGTTTAATTCAAATTAGTTATTAAAAGCAAGAAAACGTTAAAAATGGCCTTAGATCCTGCAAACAAATATGACCACTAAATAGAAGTTACGCTGCTCGTTGGTGACATACAAAAAGGGGACCCTGTTGCCGGTTGGGCGGCAAATGGTATCAATACTCGTGTTTACAAAATTTAAACTTTATATTATTTCACAAACATTTTGAATGTTTTTTCCTCTTTATTATCACAAACCATTTATTTATGTTAAAGATATACGAGGCCAGTTATGGAAATATTAATAACTGAATATAATACCATTAAATATAAATTTTCACTCTCTATTTAAAGTGTAATTTCAACAAGAGTTAAAAGAAAAACTTGAATGAATTTACTAGACTCTTTTTTCTTAAATTTGATTATGGAACTGTAATCCTTGGGGAAGTATTGTTAAAAGTGATTGATAATATTTTTTGTGATAATAATAGTAATAATAGTAATACTTAGCAAATAATAATTATTTCCAATATATTGACAAAAGTTACTTTCAGACAATATTGGCATTACTGATAGCTTCTGCTAACTGTCATGTAAAGCCAAAGAAGCGGTAACGCCACTTTAATTATGTAGTGCCATTATTAGTTTTTCGATCAAAATGGTTATTTTGACAGATTATTCTTTAATTTACAAAATTAAATCCTTCAGAGAGAAATATCTTTAAATTCGATATATCTGTAGATTTCAATCAGCTGCCTTGAGATGTTTGAGGGGCAGGGAGTAGAAGGTGAAATAAAGTTCTGGCTCACTTTCTCCCATAAGGTTTAAAATTGATCCTCACCGCACCCCGTGAAGTGATCCTCACCGCACCCCGTGTAAGGAGAATTGCTTTCTCTTTACACCGCACCCTGTGAAGTGGCCACAGCCCCTAGGACACAGAGAAGGAAAGAACAGAGCCACAGCCCCTAGGTCACAGAGAAGGAAAGGACAGAGCCACAGCCCCTAGGTCACAAAGGAGGAAAGAACAGAGCCACAGCCCCTAGGTCACAGAGAAGGAAAGAACAGAGCCACAGCCCCTAGGACACAGAGAAGGAAAGAACAGAGCCACAGCCCCTAGGACACAGAGAAGGAAAGAACAGAGCCACAGCCCCTAGGTCACAGAGAAGGAAAGAACAGAGCCACAGCCCCTAGGCCACATAGAAGGAAAGAACAGAGCCACAGCCCCTAGGTCACAGAGGAGGAATGAACAGAGCCACAGCCTCTAGGACACAGAGAAGGAAAGAACAGAGCCACAGCCTCTAGGTCACAGAGAAGGAAAGAACAGAGCCACAGCCCCTAGGCCACAGAGAAGGAAAGAACAGAGCCACAGCCCCTAGGACACAAAGAAGGAAAGAACAAAGCCACTGCCCCTAGGTCACAGAGAAGGAAAGAACAGAGCCACAGCCCCTAGGTCAATGAGAAGGAAAGAACAGAGCCACAGCCTCTAAGACACAGAAAAGGAAAGAACAGAGCCACAGCCCCTAGGACACAGAGAAGGAAAGAACAGAGCCACAGCCCCTAGGACACAGAGAAGGAAAGAACAGAGCCACAGCCCTAGGTGACAGAGAAGGAAAGAACAGAGCCACAGCCCCTAGGTCACAGAGAAGGAAAGAACAGAGCCACAGCCCCTAGGTGACAGAGAAGGAAAGAACAGAGCCACAGCCCCTAAGTCACAGAGAAGGAAAGAACAGAGCCACAGCCCCTAGGTGTCAGAGAAGGAAAGAACAGAGCCACAGCCCCTAGGTCACAGAGAAGGAAAGAACAGACCCACAGCCCCTAGGACACAGAGAAGGAAAGAACAGAGCCACAGCCCCTAGGACACAGAGAAGAAAAGAACAGAGCCACAGCCCCTAGGTGACAGAGAAGGAAAGAACAGAGCCACAGCCCCTAGGTCACAGAGAAGGAAAGAACAGAGCCACAGCCCCTAGGTGACAGAGAAGGAAAGAACAGAGCCACAGCCCCTAAGTCACAGAGAAGGAAAGAACAGAGCCACAGCCCATAGGTGTCAGAGAAGGAAAGAACAGAGCCACAGCCCCTAGGTCACAGAGAAGGAAAGAACAGACCCACAGCCCCTAGGACACAGAGAAGGAAAGAACAGAGCCACAGCCCCTAGGTCACAGAGAAGGAAAGAACAGAGCCACAGCCCCTAGGTCACAGAGAAGGAAAGAACAGAGCCACTGCCCCTAGGTCTTAGAGGAGGAAAGAACAGAGCCACAGCCTCTAGGCCACAGAGAAGGAAAGAACAGAGCCACAGCCTCTAGGCCACAGAGAAGGAAAGAACAGAGCCACAGCTCCTAGGTCACAGAGAAGGAAAGAACAGAGCCACAGCCCCTAGGTCACAGAGAAGGAAAGAACAGAGCCACAGCCCCTAGGACACAGAGAAGGAAAGAACAGAGCCACAGCCTCTAGGTCACAGAGAAGGAAAGAACAGAGCCACAGCTCCTAGGTCACAGAGAAGGAAAGAACAGAGCCACAGCTCCTAGGTCACAGAGAAGGAAAGAACAGAGCCACAGCCTCTAGGTCACAGAGAAGGAAAGAACAGACCCACAGCCCCTAGGCCACAGAGGAGGAAAGAACAGAGCCACAGCCACTACGTTAAAAATGTTGCACTCCTTTTCGAGGCTTTACTCCTTCAACGTTGGGATCGCTAGGTGCGATCACCAGTGACTACAGCGCAATCAAGTGAGCATTTTTTAAACCACTCAGTTTAAATACAAATGTACTTGAAGGCAGATACATAATATGAGCTCCGGTCGGCTTACGATCACCTATCAGGTAGCACCCTTCACCTTCTCTAACCCCCCACGTTCCTCGTCCTAAGTACCCTAATCCTGCCACACAAATAAGTTTACTCTGACTGCTCATTACAAAAAAAACTTAAAACATGATATACCTTTTTTTTTTTGCTAACTAAGAGACTGGCTGTCAACTGTAATTATTTATTAAAGAGCACTGAGAAGAATTGCAGATGTTTAGAAATACCAAATTTATTTAAGAAGTGGTTAGATATTTTTAAATACGGTTTTCATCAAAATGAGGGTGAACGTTCTAACCAGTTGAATAGTTTAAATTTTAATTATAAAGTGTGTTTTAAATGTGTGATCTTATATAGAACCCTTTAAACAATCCAAATAATTGTGGCCCTATCAAAACATGACTATTTGATGAATGTATGCTTGAAATAATTTAAAAATTGGTAATTTCCCGGTGTAAATTAAAATTAAAACAAAAATATAGGATAGTTTTAAATAGTTCTAAGGGTTTCTGTTATTTAAAACTACGTAGTAAACACTGAAGTTGAATCATATTATTTTGTGTGAGTACATGGATGCAGGCCGGATAGTAATATAAAGATATTGCAGACAAACGGGCCAGTCAGATATGTCTCGCGGGCCTTTTGTTTGTGAATACTGCCTTATCATTTGACCTTGAAAGAGGTTCTCTCTGTTAATAAAAGTTAAATCAGTTAGAAATTTTAATTAATCATATTGGGCCCATACGTATAGATAAAATTATGTACAGTTTATTGAAGCAATTATTCAACATATTATATACGAGTACCCTACACTCTATTTACCTTAAAAGTTATCAAGCTTTCTTTTATTAATTACTAGCAATTCTGCGGCGTTGTCCGTGACTCCTTGTGGCATAAGAATTATAGAGACATCCCGCCTCCCCCTCCTCCCATGGTGCCCGTATCTCTGAAACGTAATTCTAAAACAAAATATTCTCTGCAAAAATTTGTTTAAAATATCATAATTAAAAAGATAATTGAAAATCTAGAAATCCTGCTTCGAGGTGCAATTGGACCACCTTCTGTCCACCAATGTTAGAAGTGTCAGATCTCTGTGTGACGTAGATTTGGCTTGGCTTCTCACACAAACACACAAGACAAACACTTCCTTTTATTATCATAAACTATGAAGTGGCATTGTGACTTATAAAATACGGCTGTAGGCTAGTATAGTCCATTAAAGTATTGATGTAACCTTTCACGATAAACCAATGGTTGGCTACATAGATATTATTTTTATACGTGAGATACAAAATCAATAGGTATATCAAAATGCTTTCCTATTTACTATCTAACATATTTTGTTATTAGATTAATGTTGTTTTTTTAAATAGGAACAAATGAATATGAAACTATACACATACAATTTTAATGTTTTTTACCATCACAAATTAAAAGTAGATACTTATTGGTTTTACCGTTAGATCTTTTAAATATGTTGATGGCTATCTTGCATATAAGATAGAACGGAAATTTCACTGTAAACTCTGCATGAATACATTAACAAAGTGTGATGCCAACATGGAGTCAAGGCATGATTATCAAATTTTTCAAAGAGCATATCTCAATAAAGGGCATGATGACTTAGGGAATCTCAAATACCCTACAGATATGTTCACACACATATTCCAGAAATATTTATTGAGCAGTTTCCTTATGTGCAACACAAAGAAGGTTTTATACAGATAATTTTTGGAAAGGCGTTAAAGAAAATAAGGACAATATAACCTCATTGGCTTAAACAATGCAAAAATCACAAAATATTTTGTTCAAAGCAACCTCCTTAAAGTTAGAATCCACAATCACTTGTTGTGGACTGCAAAGGAGAATATTTAATGTTTAGGGAAACCGACACAGGAAATATGGAAAATATTACACCAATAAACTCATCTCGTTGAGTGAACTTTGGAGAGTTGAGTACTTGTGACTTTAAGCTGAACTTGATTCCAATTAAATGTAATAAATTAAGTGTGTTTTGACATATTTCTATGAATCTAGACTCTTCTCCCAAAAATAATATTTGTAGTGTGTTCCATTTTGAAACGTTGAAATAATGTAAGTATTTATAAGTAGTTTTAATGTTGAATAGTTGTGATTGTTTTACAAACAAAACCAGCTGTTTGGCTTAAGCTTTAGGTTAACAATTTGTAATGTAACTGACTTGCCCCTGAAAAGTATGTGAAAGCATTGACAATAATATAGTCCTAATTTTATAAACGTATCTTATTTAATTTAAATAATAATCTATTACATGGCGCTTAAAGCACTTCTTCTTCTAAGAAGGCAAAAGCCACTGATCAGTGACGTCACGCACGTGACATTAGTAAAGTCAAGTTGACAATATAATATTTTAAATAATAACTTCCTCTTCTGGAAAATTCGAGATTTTAAAATGTAACTTGAGTCATTTTCCGGCTCTAGAACCTCCCAGTAAAACCGAGATGTTTTTGTCTTGTATTTTGTTTTTCTAAACTAAACCTTCTCGAAGCTTCCATGAGCAATGGATATATATACTAAGGATGGTGCAATGTAAGGGCACTTGGCGTCCAGTACTGCACAGAACTCACTACTCACTGGTCACTAGCACAGCTCCTGTCCGCGATCCCTACAATAGACCGCGTATATATTTCGACGACATGATCTATTTTCTCTAGAAACAAACTGAGATTTAAGAATAAAAACATGTCAACATAAAAAGTGTGTATTAATTATACAATCACTCTTTAATTGGCGCTCGATCACGGGGCTATAAATACCAATTAACTCTCAACATCAAAAAACCGTACCGATTTAATTAGTGCTCGACCATGGGGTAATTACCAGCTAATTAAACTGTGTAACTACAATCGACGCTCAACGCGACGAACCAGAACTTCACAATTGGCGCACAACGTAGGGACCCGTAATTCCATAATATCACAATTGGCGCACAACGTAGGGACCTGTAATTCCATATCATCACAAATTTTTGCTTTTAAATAGTAGGCTTGGATAGGAAGTATGTTTGAATATAACACTTAAGTTGTTAAAGTGTGTAAAAGCTCAAGTATGTACCGGTTTCTAACTAAACACTCTTTATAAGAATATAAACTATAGTTGGTAAGTTAAAAATAAATACAATATTCATATAATGGGACATTATGACTGTATAGACTCAAAAACTTACATAAGTGGAGAATGTAATATTTACTACTTTTTGCTTCTTAAATTGTGATTATTTTACTCCATAGTGTTATTGAGCCTTCAGTTGAAAGTAGTTTTAAGAATGTCTAGAAATGTGCTTGCACCATTGAAGCGTATAAGACTATGATTTGTGCTCATCTTTAAGTAAATAGACACTAGTAAGACGGAAAGTCAACTTTCAGAACGGAAGTCCCCCCTCCCCTCACCCCTTTCCCTCCCGCACCGTTGGCTCAAGTGTTCCAGGGAGCCCCCCCTCGCCCCTTTCCCTCCTCCCTCGTGGTTGTCTCGCGTGTTCCAGGGATTCCCCCTCCCCCCCTGATGATCCAGAGGGACATTGGGAGGGTGAAGGGGAGAGGGTGTAGGAGATGTGTGGGGATGATTCGTCGGAGGAGACGGTGGTCGCGGGGGGGGACGGGTTGTATGATTGGTTCAGGAAGTCCTCCCTCCCTCACCCCTTTACCTCCCGTCTCGCGTGTTCCCCGCGGCGTAGATTCGCGGGATGTAGGAGAAGGAGGTGTGACATTAGAGAAAAGGCTGGTATTATTGGTTGAGAAAAAGAATCTCGTTATAAGTTTCCCACGGACTAAAAAGGGTTAACCTTTAATCCTGACTTCTCTAAACTCGAGTTGAGAAAAAGCTCCTTCTTTCCGGTGGTGACAAATGAAGAATGTTTTCCTGCCAGCTTAGCCCTCACTTGCTCTTTCCCTACTCGGCTGGCGACACTTGAAAAATGTTTTCCGGTGAATTAGTTGGGGTGGCTCAGCTCCCCTAACCGTGAGAGTGCTTTAACTCAGGAAGTTAACATCTGCGTGGGTCTCAGATTCATTTTGGAAGGAAATGGTCTGTGAGAATTTTACAAGAGGGGAGACTTCTCGCGCAGTAAAGAGGGCGGAGTCAAACTCTTTTTTCGCGCCGCCTCCTGAAGAGGGGGAGTAGTTTATTTCTATATATTGAGTTACCCCTTTAAGTAGAATCCATTATCTTTTAAATCTTTATATTCTAAACAACATCATCAAGAATGTCTAGTGAATATTCGGCTGCGCTTTTGTCAGCAATCGGTTCGAGTGAGATAGTATCAAGGAAGCTGACAGATTTAGAGATAGGTCATGGTTATTATATCACTAATATAAAAGGCGTGACAACAAGATATGGACGCAGAGTTCTCACCTTGTTGGAGAACAAATATAACGTATGGTTACCGGCTCGATTTTCCCTGCTTACCGACGATCAGCTGAAGGAGCTCTCCAAAGCAGATCTGCTCTTGGTCTACCAGGGAATTTCCAAAAACAGCAAGACGGCGCTGATAAACTTCGAAGGTATGTTTATTACAATCTAATCAATCGAAATATGTTTGTACAGTGTATGGGGGGTTTTTTCAACTCTCCCTCTAGGCAAATGTAGGTTCTTTTTCTCAAAAAACCCTTCCTTCAGGTTATCTTGTGAATGTCAGACCTCCACCG
This sequence comes from Timema cristinae, assembly GCA_039000515.1. Classification (NCBI taxonomy): domain Eukaryota; kingdom Metazoa; phylum Arthropoda; class Insecta; order Phasmatodea; family Timematidae; genus Timema; species Timema cristinae. Next base: position 48,169 of record JBCFYV010001015.1, on the reverse strand, counting down.
TGGTTCGGATCCCACGTTAAACTGAGGAATCCTTCTTTTCATCTTGTCATTAATCGAAAGATGTATTTTTTCCGACTCTACGCAAATGTGGGGTTCTTTTTTCTCAAAAAACCCTTCCTTCAGGTTATCTTGTGATTGTCAGACCACCACCATGGTTCGGATCCCACGTTAAACTGGGGAATCCTTCATTTCATCTTGCCATTAATCGAAAGATGTATTTTTTTTCCAACTCTACGCAAATGTGGATTCTTTTTCTCAAAAACCTTCCTTCAGGTTATCTTGTGATTGTCAGACCTCCACCGTGGTTCGGATCCCACGTTAAACTGTAGGTCCTTCATTTCATCTTGTCATTAAGATGTATTTTTTCCAACTCTACGCAAATGTGGATTCTTTTTCTCAAAAAACCTTCCTTCAGGTTATCTTGCGAATGTCAGACCTCCACCATGGTTCGGATCCCACGTTAAACTGGGGAATCCTTCATTTCATCTTGCCATTAATCGAAAGATGTATTTTTTTCCAACTCTACGCAAATGTGGGTTCTTTTTCTCAAAAAAACCCTTCCTTCGTGTTATCTTGTGAATGTCAGACCACCACCGTGGTTCGGATCCCACGTTAAACTGTAGGTCCTTCTTTTCATCTTGTCATTAATCGAAAGATGTATTTTTTCCGACTCTACGCAAATGTGGGGTTCTTTTTTCTCAAAAAACCCTTCCTTCAGGTTATCTTGTGATTGTCAGACCATCACCGTGGTTCGGATCCCACGTTAAACTGTAGGTCCTTCATTTCATCTCACCATTACACATTAGCATATAAACCGAACGGGTGGTAAGATAATACATAATAGTCTACGCTTCCTCATTGATTCGTTCAAATCTCAGTCATGCTGAATGATGATGCTAAAACATTATCAATGTTAGCTTTAAATAACCCATATGATAAAAACAATAATAGTAAATGTAAGTATTCAATTGTTTTGTGACGAAACAAGACGAAAACTTGAGATTGCCTTTAAGCTTAGATATTGTGATAAGCATTCAAGCCATACAAGTAGTAGGAATAGAGTTTCACAGGCGTTGCTGCAAGTAGAAAGCAAATTTGAAAGATTACCTTAAAAGTTTTTAGCATTAAGTTGTGCTAAAGTGTTATATATAAATTGCGTACGGTAGAGAGTTAAGTTCTAATGTATAATCCTCTAACAAACTTTACTTCGAACCCTAATCTTACTGTCTACATCAGGACAATCGAATGTATTTTCGAGTCATACATTTAATATGATTTTAGTTAATCTAATTAGAGGTATTCAGTTCCTAGCATCACGTCTTACTACCGTTCGAGTTATACGCTAATATTTTTAGATATAAGAAGTGTACTCGCTTTTGCATGAAGTAGAATCGTAAACCTTTTTTTGAGAAATCACACCTCAGTACACGCGACCTAGATTCGAACCTTGATCCTTCTCACTCTTACTCTACGTAAATGCAGGCTCACTTCCTCTACACACAGACGATTCAGACCTGAATTAAACATGCATTAGCTTCAATGTTTGTATATCATGGCTTCATGAACGTGACTAGACGTCCCTGTTTTGTTTTTATAGCTGTCTCAGAGCCGCTCGAAGAGATCATAGAGCAAGTGACCCGAAATGAAGAAGATAATACTGAGGGAGAGTAGGGCCTTTTTAGAGCATAGTGCACCGAAAATGACAGAACCACCGGCAAAACGTTTGCGTTTATCACCCCCTTAATTGTATCTCGCAAAATCTAATGGGCAAGTAGGGTGTACACTCTCACAGATCTAGACACAAATGAACACTCTTAATTAGTTATACTTAAAACATGAACGCGTTTGCACTTAGTAAGGGTAAGTTGTATTGAAGTGTACACTTCACAGATTGAACATATTATATCCATGACGGCCTAGATTAAGATCCATCGAGTTCTACTAGATATCAGACCATGACAATATAGACGTACAGATCCAAAGACTTTTGACCTTATCACGAAACTTAGGTACAGGATTTACTCAGTTTAGGCTTTACCTGGAGCCGCTAGGACTATCTATTAAACTTATTGAACAAGCATACGCTCGACGTATAAAGACATACTCAATCAGTAACGAGTTACCCTACAAGGATTTTGTACAGTTTCTCGTTGCGTGCGGAGATATTTATGTAAAAACTGTAGAAAAAGAATCAAACGCGAACGGCCCTATAAAGGTAAATTGTAGCCTCATTTGCGAGTTTAAGCATCCTACTGATGATAGAATTGAAAAGGGTTATTTCAATTCTTCTCTATACAATGTTTTTAACATACTAAACTTAGAGGAAAAATATGAGAATAACGTGCTCTTCCCACTCCTTGCTCAGATTGAGGGCTTTGTTTCTAGAGACTCAGGGTGGATGTACAACGGTACGTTGGAAATGAGAGTAAATTTCTCGAAAAACACTGCTTTCACGATCGGTGCCACGTTCGAATCCCTGAAACTATTGCCAGACGTAGAGCGTTGATAAATGTTCAAGCTGAAGAAGGACTTTGCTTCCCGGTATCCGTATTGGCGTGCCTCTTTGAGCCGACAGGGTTAGCTCAGCGTTTATCGTCTTATCCTAATTTTCGTGACGTGTTGAATCTAGATGGGATTCCGCTTCCGTTCGAAATGAGATATATTGAACGCTTCGAAAGGCTTAACGATATATCTGTTAATGTGTACACTGCAAAACACGAAGGTAGTGATTCTTATGTGGACACTGCGGACAACTCTAAAAAAATAGTGATCGTTCCCGTTCATGTCAGCGCTAAAGAGTGTGCTAGACATGTTCATTTATTCATGATAAAAGTACATGGGACGGAAAAATATCATTTCAGTGCAATCAAAAATCTGTCACGATTAATAAACCCTCAACTAACACCAACGTCTGACAGAAGACGTAGGTATTTTTGTGACCGTTGTTTGAGCTCTTTTCTGACTGAAAATAAACTTGTAAAACATAAAGAAACGTGTAAAAAATTTGGAGCGGTAAGGAGTACATTCCCTCAAGGGGAAAATAAATTCCTGTCGTTCTCACAGTATAAACAACAGGAGAAAACAGGATTTATTGTGTACGCTGACTTGGAGAGTTTACTCGTACCTATAGAAACGTGTGATCCTGACACGAAATTTTCTTATACTGAGAATGTACAGAGTCATGTAGCCTATTCTGTAGGCATGTACACTAAATGCATTTTTAATGATAATCTCTCAGAGTACCGTCACTTCACGGGAAAAGATTGTACAGATCAATTTGTTGAAGCTCTCGTAGATACAGCAAAGCGCGTACTAGATTATTATAGTACTGTAGTTCCAATGACGCCGCTAACACCTGCTCAAAGAGATGCTCACAATACGGCTACTCATTGTCATATCTGTGAAAAACCCTACGCGAATGATGATATCCGCGTTATGGATCATTGTCACTTGACGGGACTTTACCGTGGTAGCAGTCATGCAGGGTGTAATATTAATTACAAGAACCCTAGTCATCTGAGCGTGGTCATTCATAATGCACGATGCTATGATAATTATTTCCTTCTCGAATCACTCGTTGAACGTAGAGAAACTGATCCGTTCACAGGGGAGAGCGTTATTGTCAATCCAGGGAAAGTTAAGGTTATTGGCGAGACGATGGGTAGATTCAAAGTAATCATGAAATATATTCAGCACGGATTTAGGGATCACAATTAAAATTATAGATAGTTTCAGCTTTCTGTGTACCTCCCTAGAGAAATGCGTATCTTACCTCGAACCTGAGCAACTTAAAATCACTCGTAAGTATCATCCTGATGATGAACGTTTCAAACTAGTCGCTCGTAAAGGGGTGTTCCCCTATGACTATATAGATTCATTTGAGCGACTGAACGAGACTCAGTTACCGAGCAAAGATAAATTTTATAACGCGCTCACGGATACTCATATCTCTCAGGAGGACTATAGTCACGCTCACGAGGTTTGGCGGCTATTCGAATGCAAGAATCTTTGGGATTACTCGAACCTCTACCTTCATACCGACGTAACACTACTAGCTGACGTCTTTGAGAACTTTCGTGATCTTTGTATGAAAACGTATAGGCTCGATCCCGGATGGTCTCTTACGGCCCCCAGTCTAGCGTACCAAGCTCTATTGAGAATAACCCAGGTACGGCTCGAATTAATAGATGACGTAGATATGCATCAATTCATTGAGGGAGCTATTCGAGGAGGGATATGTTTCGTAGCTAATCGTCATTCTGTAGCTAATAATCGTTATATGAGTTCATTTGACCGTTCCAAACCAGAGTCTTACCTCGTTTATCTAGACGTGAATGGACTCTATTCATTTAGCATGTTGAGCTCATTACCCTATGGAGGGTTCAGATGGCTTGAAGATGATGAAATTGAACGCTTGACGTGCTAAACGTGGAGGACGATGCGGATACGGTTATATCTTGCAGGTAGATCTTGAATACCACAAAATGTACATGACGCTCATTCTGACTTGCCCTTCTGTCCTGAGAAAGGGATTCCACCCGTAGGGAAACACGAGAAATTGTTAACGACTCTAGCTGATAAACTAGGTACGTCATTCACTATCGTCATCTAAAGTTATGTTTAGTGAATGGGTTGAAACTGACGAGAGTCCACCGTGTTCTCAGTTTCAAACAATCTCCCTGGATGGCTCCGTATATTAAGCTGAACGCGGAAATGAGGAGTAAAGCGAGCAATCAGTTTGAAAACATGTTTTTCAAATTGATGAACAACGCCGCATTCGGCCGTCTTATATCTAACAAGAGGGCCTACCGTACGATAAAAATAACTACCAGGTGGGAAGGTAAATTTGGGGCTGGTAACCTTATAGCCAGTCCAAACTTTAAAAACCGTATGATTGTATCAGAAAACCTGGTTATCATTGAGATGGAACCGCAGGAGATTTACTTTGATATGCCAATTTATGCGGGATTCGCCATTTTGGAAATCTCTAAAGTAGTCATGTACGGCCTACATTACCAGGTCATGGTTCCAGCCTTCCCACCAGGTACACTAAAACTCCAATACACTGACACAGACTCGCTCCTCTACTATATAACAGTCGAGGACGCCTACCGGCGACTTATCCCGTTAGCTAACGACTATCTGGACACCTCCACTTACGGCAAGACAATGTTTACGGCATGCCTGTAGTAAATAAAGGGGTGCTCGGTAAACTAAAAGATGAGAACTGGCGGGTCATCACACTGAGTTCATTGGTTTACGCCCTAAACTGTATTCATTTGCTGTACAAGGGGGTGGTGAGATGCTCAAAGCTAAAGGTGTCAAGAGTAGCGCGTTAAGAACGCTCTCTTTAGAGGACTATCGTAATTGTTTAACTAAAGAAACAGTAGTCATGAGAGAAGCCCGTTCAATAAGAGCTGTTAGGATTTAAATTTTTCACTCAAAAATTTAATCGGGTTGCACTTTGCTCTATCGATGATAAACGATACATGTTACCCGGATCGGACAGAACTCTACCTTGGGGTCACTACGCAATAGGGGAGCAACCAACTACTTCCCTCCAAGAGACGATGATTGAAGCTGGACCATCATGTACGGGTGTCAGTGAGTGATCTACAGGCATCTACTGGCCCCTCATGTCAATGTTAGTGCTCTTTTTAAAAAAGACTTGAGAAAAATAAACTAATTTAGCGCATGTTTTCTGTAGGTATAGTCACTAGGAAAAAATGTTAGTGCTTTAGCATGTAAATAGAGTTTTGATTAATGTCACTAGAAAAAAAAGACTTGAGAAAAAGCGGGCGTATGTTAGTGCTTTAAAAAGACTTGAGAAAAGTATTCTTGCTCTGTAACTAATTTAGCGCGTGTATCTGTTTAAAAAAATGTTTATCATTATATTCATTAAATAGAGTTTTCTGTGTGTATATATGTTTCGATTAATGCAAAAGTGAATAATTAATGTCACTATACCTTTATCATTAGTGCTTTAAAAAAAGACTTGACTGAAGAAAAAAAAATAACTAATTTAGCGTGTATCTGTTATATTCATTAAATAGAGTTTTCTGTGTGTGTATTGTTTTTTTTACCTGACCTCTCCAAGATTACAACTCGGACCTCCTAGAGTACATAAGGTAACAGCTAGGGTTAGAACCTAAGTCTCTCTGAGTACGGGCTGGTACAAGGAAGGCTATACCCGTCATCTCCTACTCTGAGAGAGGAGAGGAGAGGGAGAGGCAGAGAGATAGAAAGAGGGGAGAAGAGAGAGAGAGAGAGAGACAGAGAGATAGAAAAGATCATTTTAGATATGTTTTTTTCCCGCTAGTCAGAAGAAGCTATACCGCTTAGAGGAGAGGTAGAGCTTTTGATATGCCGCTGTAGAAATGGGGGTATAGGTATAGCTGGTTCATGATAGCATAGTGTTAGAATGGGAGGTATAGCTGGTTCATGATAACATAGTGTTAGAATGGGAGGTATAGCTGGTTCATGATAACATACTGTTAGAATGGGAGGTATATCCGGTTCATGATAACATAGTGTTAGAATGAGGTGTATAGCTGGTTCATGATAACATAGTTTCATGGAAATAGCTTTATCTGATGGTTAGAAAAGTTTCTAAAAGGGAAGGAGAGCTATACCCGTCATCTCCTACTCTGAGGAGAGAGGAGAGAGAGAGAGGAGAAGAGAGGAGGAGAGAAGAGAGGAGGGAAGAGAGAGGAGAGAAGGAGAGAGAGAGAGAGAGAGGAGAGAGAGAGAGAGGGAGAGGAGGAGAGAGAGAGAGAGAGAGGAGGAGAGAGAGAGAGAGAGAGAGAGAGAGAGAGGAGAGGATGGAGAGGAGAGAGAGAGAGAGAGGAGAGAAGAGGAGAGAGGAGAGAGAGAGAGGAGAGAGTGAGAGAGAGAGAGAGGAGAGAGAGAGGAGAGAGAGGGAGAGAGAGAGAGAGGAGAGGGAGAGAGAGGAGAGAGAGAGAGAGAGAGAGGAGGGAGAGAGAGAGGGAGAGAGAGAGAGAGAGAGAGAGGGAGGGAGGAGAGGGAGAGAGAGAGAGAAGAGGAGAGAGAGGGAGAGGAGAGAGAGAGGAGAGAGAGAGGAGAGAGAGAGAAAGAGGAGAGAGAGGAGAGAGAGAGAGAGAGAGAGAGAAAGAGAGAGAGAGAGAGAGAGAGAGGAGAGAGAAGAGGGAGAGAGAGAGGGAGAGAGGGTGATTGCTATTATTGATATGATTTAAATTTCTAGACCTAAGTACTATAGTTGTATTTGTAAGCAAAATTAGTTACAGGTTCATATTGTTTACACTATCATCATACAAACTGATCGATAAGCTGTAAAAAAAAAATATCTCGTAGGCTAGATGAGACATGTAGCCAACCCGATTTGGAACAACTGGTTGACAAGTTCATGCTTAGGTGAACAAAGTGACGGCAAAACTGGCGGACCAATTGGGACTTCAGCTAACTGATCGGCAACACACTGGTCAACATGTGTGTGTAAAAGTGGTCTACAGACAGGTAAGTGACTTGTCATGCAAAAGCAGTGTCGATCACGTGGTCGTTAGAACCTGAGTCTCTCAGAGTACAGTACGAGGTAGCTAGTTACAGACTGGTGCAATAACCAGTCACAGTCGGGGGGTTACAACCCTGGACCTCTCAGAAAAAACGGTCTGTACAATAATCTGGATCTCTCAGAGAACAGTCTGATACAATAATCTGGATCTCTCGGAGAACAGTCTGGTACAATACTGAGTCCTAGAGTACAGTCTGGTACGAACTCTAGAGTACAGTCTGTACAATAATCCCAACCTCAGAGTACAGTCTGATACAATATCCAACCTCACAGAGAAGTCTTGGTACAATAATCTAGATCTTCAGAGAAAAGTCTGATACATAATTGGATTCAGAAACAGTCTGGTACAATAACTGGACGTCAGAGTACAGTTGGTACGAACCTCCTAGAGTACGTCTGGTACAATAATCTAACCTCCAGAGTACAGTTGATACAATAATCCTAACCTCAAGAACAGTCTGGTACAATAATCTAGATCTCTCAGAGACAGTCTGATACAATAATCTGGATCTCAGAGACAGTCTGCGTTACATAACCTGGACATCTAGAGTACAATCTGTACATAATTGGACTCCTAGAGTACAGTCTGGTACATAATCTAACCTCCAGAGTACAGTCTGATTACAATATCCTAACCTCACAGAGAAAACAGTCTGCTACAATAATCTGATCTCTCAGAGAACAGTCTGATACAATAATCTGGACCTCTCGGAGAACAGTCTGGTACAATAACCTGGACATCCTAGAGTACAGTCTGGTACAATAATCTGGACCTTCCCAGAGTACAGTCTGGTACAATAATCTGGACTCCCAGAGTACAGTCTGGTACAATAATCTGGACTCCGAGTACAGTCTGGTACAATAACAGGACTCCCGAGTACAGTCTGGTACAATAATCTGACCTCTCAGAGTACAGTCTGGTACAATAATCTGGACCTCCCAGAGTACAGTCTGGTACAATAATCTGGACCTCCTAGAGTACAGTCTGGTACAATAAGCCAGGACTCCTGAGTACAGTCTGGTACGGACCTCCTAGAGTACAGTCTGGTACATATACCAGACATCCAAGAGTACAGTCTGTACGACCTCCAGAGTACAGTTGGTACAATAACCTGGCCTCCAGAGTACAGTCTGATACGAACCTCTCAAGAGTACAGTTGGTACAATAACTCTCCAGAGTACAGTCTGGTTACGAACTCAAGTACAGTCTGGACAATAATCGGACTCCTCGAGTATAGTCTGGTACGACCTCTCAGAGTACAGTCTGGTACATAACCCGAACTTCAGAGTACAGTCTGGCACAATATCCGAGCCTCCGAGTACAGTCTGGTACAATAATCTGGACCTCTCAGAGTACAGTCTGCTACAAAAACCGGACCTCCAGAGTACAGTTGGTACAATAACCGGGACTGCCGAGTACAGTCTGGTACATATAATCTGTTAGAATGGGAGGTATATCCGGTTCATGATAACATAGTGTTAGAATGGGAGGTATATCCGGTTCATGATAACATAGTGTTAGAATGGGAGGTATATCCGGTTAATGATAACATAGTGTTAGAATGGAATGGTATAATTCGGTTGATGATAACATAGTGTTAGAATGGAAGGTATATCCGGTTCATGATAACATAGTGTTAGAATGGGAGGTATATCCGGTTCATTGTTAGAATGGGAGGTATAGCTGGTTCATGATAACATACTGTTAGAATGGGAGGTATATTCAGTTAATGATAACATACTGTTAGAATGGAAGGTATATCCGGTTCATGATAACATAGTGTTAGAATGGGAAGGTATATCCGGTTAATGATAACATAGTGTTAGAATGGGAGGTATATCGGTTCATGATAACATAGTGTTAGAATGGGAGGTATATCCGGTTAATGATAACATAGTGTTAGAAGGAGAGGTATACCGGTTAATGATAACATAGTGTTAGAATGGAGAGATATATCCGGTTAATGATAACATAGTGTTAGAATAGGAGGTATATCCTGTTAATGATAACATGCTGTTAGAATGAGAGGTATAATGGTTCATGATAACATACTGTTAGAATGGGAGGTATATCCGGTTCATGATAACATAGTGTTAGAATGGAAGGTATAGCTGGTTCATGATAACATAGTGTTAGAATGGGAGGTATATCCGGTTAATGATAACATAGTGTTAGAATGGGAGGTATATCCGGTTAATGATAACATAGTGTTAGAATGGAGGTATACTGTTATGATAACATATGTTAGAATGGGAGGTATATCGGTTCATGATAACATAGTGTTAGAATGGGAGGTATAGCTGGTTCATGATAACATACTGTTAGAATGGGAGGTATATCCGGTTCATGATAACATAGTGTTAGAATGGGAGGTATTCTGGTTCATGATAACATAGTGTTAGAATGGAAGGTATATCGGTTAATGATAACATAGTGCTTAGAATGGGAGGTATATCTGGTTAATGATAACATAGTGTTAGAATGGAAGGTATATCCGGTTAATGATAACATAGTGTTAGAATGGGAGGTATATTCGGTTCATGATAACATAGTGTTAGAATGGGAGGTATATTCGGTTCATGATAACATAGTGTTAGAATGGGAGGTATATCCGGTTCATGATAACATAGTGTTAGAATGGGAGGTATAGTGGTTCATGATAACATAGTGTAATGGAGTTACGGTAGATACATTGTAGAGGATATATCCGGTTCATGATAACATACTGTTAGAATGGAGGTATAGCTGGTTCATGATAACATACTGTTAGAATGGAGGTTAGTATGATACTGTATGGGGTATATGGTATGATAACATAGTGTTAGAATGGGAGGTATATCTGGTTCATGATAACATTACTGTTTTTGTAGAATGGGAGGTATACCTGTTAATGATAACATAGTGTTAGAATGGAGGTATATTCGGTTCATGATAACATAGTGTTAGAAAGGAGGTATAGCTGGTTATGATAGCATAGTGTTAGAATGGGAGGTATAGCTGGTTCATGATAACATAGTGTTAGAATAGGAGGTATACCCTGTTAATGATAACATACTGTTAGAATGGGAGGTATAGCTGGTTCATGATAACATACTGTTAGAATGGGAGGTATATCCGGTTCATGATAACATAGTGTTAGAATGGGAGGTATATCGGTTATGATAACATAGTGTTAGAATGGGAGGTATATCTGGTTCATGATAACATAGTGTTAGAATGGGAGGTATATCTGGTTCATGATAACATACTGTTAGAATGAGAGGTATATCGGTTATGATAACATTGTGTTAGAATGGGAGGTATATCCGGTTCATGATAACATAGTGTTAGAATGGGAGTATATCCGGTTAATGATAACATAGTGTTAGAATAGGAGGTATATCCGGTTCATGATAACATAGTGTTAGAATGGAAGGTATATTCGGTTCATGATAACATAGTGCTAGAATAGGAGGTATAGCTGGTTCATGATAACATAGTGTTAGAAGGAGAGGTATAGCTGGTTCATGATAGCATAGTGTTAGAATGTGAGCTATATCCGGCTCATGATAACATAGTGTTAGAATGGAAGATATATCCGGTTAATGATAACATAGTGTTAGAATAGGAGGTATATCCTGTTAATGATAACATGCTGTTAGAATGAGAGGTATAACTGGTTCATGATAACATACTGTTAGAATGGGAGGTATATCCGGTTCATGATAACAATAGTGCTAGAATGGAAGGTATAGCTGGTTCATGATAGCATAGTGTTAGAATGGGAGGTATATCTGGTTCATGATAACATACTGTTAGAATGGGAGGTATATCCGCTTCATGATAACATAGTGTTAGAATGGGAGGTATATCCGGTTCATGATAACATAGTGTTAGAATGGGATTGGAAAGGTGATGAAGATTTCCAGCGTTATAAACTCAAACATAAGGGGTGAGGGTTTTTTTGAAAAAAAGATCAATTCAATTAAGTCGTTTAGGGATATAATCCATTATTCGGTCCAGCTCACGAGTTGGCCGTCCGACTCCCGCCCGACCCTTCCTTGACCCATCACTCGAGCGAGGGTAAGCTATACCAGAACCTCTCCCCTCTTCCTCAGAGAGAGAAAAAAGTGAAAGTGTTTAAACCGTTTGTAGCGCGTGTCTGCTTTGCTGGCCACATGGTTTAAGGGGTCCCAACTAACGATATCGAGGGTTCGAATCTGACTCGGACGTAATGAGAGATGAACCTCTCAGAGTACGGTCTGGTACAATAACCCGAGCCTCTCGGAGTCTAGTCTGGTACAATAACCTGGATCTCTCAGAGTACAGTCTGATACAATAATCTGGACCTCTCAGAGTACTGTCTGGTACAATAAGCTGAGCCTCGCAGAGTACAGTCTGGTACAATAACCTGAGCCTCTCGGAGTCCAGTCTGGTACAATAACCGGGATCTCTCAGAGTACGTCTGATTACAATAACCTGGATCTCTCAGAGTACAGTCTGATACAATAATCTGGACCTCACAGAGTACAGTCTGGTACAATAACCTGAACCTCTCAGAGTACAGTCTGGTACAATAGCCCGAGCCTCTCGGAGTCTAGTCTGGTACAATAACCTGGATCTCTCAGAGTACAGTCTGATACAATAATCTGGACCTCCCAGAGTACTGTCTGGTACAATAAGCTGAGCCTCGCAGAGTACAGTCTGGTACAATAACCTGAGCCTCTCGGAGTCCAGTCTGGTACAATAACCGGATCTCTCAGAGTACAGTCTGATACAATAACCTGGATCTCTCAGAGTACAGTCTGATACAATAATCTGGACCTCACAGAGTACAGTCTGGTACAATAACCTGAACCTCTCAGAGTACAGTCTGGTACAATAGCCCGAGCCTCTCGGAGTCTAGTCTGGTACAATAACCTGGATCTCTCAGAGTACAGTCTGATACAATAATCTGGACCTCCCAGAGTACAGTCTGGTACAATAACCTGAACCTCTCAGAGTACAGTCTGGTACAATAGCCCGAGCCTCTCGGAGTCCAGTCTGGTGCAATAACCTGGTTCTCTCAGAGTACAGTCTGATACAATAATCTGGACCTCTCAGAGAACAGTCTGGTACAATAACCTGGATCTCTCAGAGTACAGTCTGATACAATAATCTGGACCTCTCAGAGTACAGTCTGATACAATAAGCTGAGCCTCGCAGAGTACAGTCTGCTACAATAATCCGGACCTCTCAGAGTACAGTCTGGTACAATAGCCTGGACCTCTCAGAATACAGTCTGCTACAATAACCTGGCCCTCTCAGAGTACAGTCTGCTACAATAACCTGGATAAAAAAGACGATGGTTTAATCTGTTTAGAAAGTACTCCTTCTATCCCTAAAAAATGTAATGTATTATCTTATTCTATGACGGAGAGACTATAATCATTGTATACATCGAATGAAAGACTTTGTACTGAATATTTGTGCGTATCTTTGTAATCAGAAAGAGTCAATTTGTGTTTTTCCGATAGTTATAACAGTATTTAACTTTTTAGACTGTCAACATTGATCAGAACATTTTATATGATTTTAGCTGACTCGAGTAATTTGAAAGAGCTAATCTGTTTTACCGAGGAAACGCCTTACTGTTTGCTGAGATATTTTCCCAGGACATTTGTAAAAAGTTAAGATATACTTTTACCTGATCGTGGATACGGGGCTTTATCTTGCAGGTAGATCTTGAATATCCATGAGATGTACACGAGGCTCATTCTGACTTGCCGTTCTGCCCTGACAAAGGGATTCCGCCGTAGGGAAAACATGAGAAATTGAAGATAATTTCAATGCTACTTAACAGTTGCCGTTGATATTCTCGATTTGCAGCAAGTTTAACAAACTTGTTTGTTAGTAAGAATCTTAAGCTTTCTAAAAGGGGCAGATATACTATTCGTAACAATTGCGTCATCATTTGCGCATGATGAGAGTGCAGCCGTGACTTTAAGATACCATGTTCCATCATTTGTGTATGACGAAGAGTGTGAATACTCTGAGGTTAAAGGTACTATTCATCATTAAAATCATTGTGATGTGCGGGGTACCCAGGGTGCTATGGCACATGGGGCATGACGAGAGTGTACCAAAACCGAGCCTCAGTTCACCCTGTCAAGATTCGAACCTCGACTCTCCTCCCTCCTACGCTAATGGATTAGGAACCTACATTTGGGGAGCGGAAACCCTCAGTTCACCCTGCCAAGATTCGAACCTCGATCTTGAACCTACATTTGGAGAGTGGAAAACCGAGTCTCAGTTCACCTGGCGGACCTGGATCTCCTCTTTTTTAAATTCTGATACGAATTTTGAATGTACAGTATGGGATTGGAGGGGAGGGCGCGTTCCCCTCCTCCATTCCGAGCGTATAAAGCGGGCGCGAGGCGGGGGACGTATCTCATTCAACATGTTTAGCCGGTTGGGTTACCGTCTGGAGGACATGAGCGATATTAAGATTTCGAACGGTGGTTTAGAATATCATATCGCGAGTGTTGACAAAGGTTACAGCGAGTGCTGTGATTCTTCCGTGCACTGGCTCGGATGCCATAATCCCGGAATGTGGGAATCGAGTCAGTCTGTCGAACGCTGTTCTACCGCTTGTCCGGTCTACAATCTTAAGGAAGGAGACGACCCGCTAATTCTCCGGGAATCGAGTCGGTCCATCGAACGCGGTTCTACAGCTTCCCACGAGGATGAGCCGGAATCGAGTCAGCCCGGTACTACAGCTTGGGCAGAGGAGGAAAACGCTTTGTGCGTCGAGTTGGACCGAATCGAGCGTGAGGAACTCGATCGTGTCAAGCACATCTCTGAACTTGAAAAGTTTCGTACGTACAACGTTCGCCACCTAGAAGGAGACGAAGAGATCAGCGAGGATGAGGATGAACCGAACATCATAACGCTAGACTATGTAGGCAAAGTACATCTGCCTGGTAAAAACTTTGGGGCGCGCTACAGGAGTCGCTTTAACGCTTCACAGAGAGGACTGTTATATCTGGGTGAAGGCGAGTACGAACTGTTCAAGTGGTGAAGTGTTCTAACATGTTTAGAGAAAGATATTTTTTTTGTACGCATCAAGTGAAAGACTATGAGGGACTTTGGTGCGCGCTACAGGAGCCGCTTTAACGCTTCACAGAGAGGACTGATATATCTGGATGAAGGCGAGTACGAACTGTTCAAGTGGTGAAGTGTTCTAACATGTTTAGAGAAAGATATTATTCGTATGTATCATAATAAACTGTGTGAAGGCGAGTACGAACTGTTCAAGTGGTGAAGTGTTCTAACATGTTTAGAGAAAGATATTTTTTGTATGTATCATAATAATCCGGGTGAAGATGAGGATGAAGTGTTCTAACATGTTTAGACAAGACTTTAGAGAAAGATATTTTTTGTATGTATCGTAATAATCTGGCTGAAGACGAGTACGAACTGTTCAAGCGTCGAAGTATTCTAACATGTTTAGACAAGACTTTAGAGAAAGATATTTTTTGTATGCATCAAGTGAAAGACTATGAGGGAAAGAGAATTTATATGTATGTATGTATGTATCATCATAATCTTAAGAATATACTCGCTAAATAAAAAAGTTGTACTATTTATTTAAGTCCTTGATCATAGAAATAAAAGCTAAGGGGCTATGTATGTTTCATTCGGAGCAGGAAAATATCATTTTAGATATGTATTTTTTTCCAGGCTGTTCGAGGAAAGGAGGGCTATACCCGTCATCCCCTACTCTGAGAGAGAGGGAGAGACGGAGAGATAGAAAGAGGGAGGGGAAGAGAAGGAGAGAGAGAGAGACAGAGATAGAAAAGATCATTTTAGATATGTATTTTTTTCAGCATAGTCTAAAAAACTGTTCGAAGGAAAGAGAGAGAGAGAGAGAGAGATGGAAAGAGGGGAGGAGAGAAAGAGAGAGAGATAGAAAGAGGAGAGAGAGAGAGAGATAGAAAGAGAGAGAGACATTTCTCCCTTCTCTACGCACCCGCGAATCTACGCCGCGGGGAACACGCGAGACGGGAGGTAAAGGGGTGAGGGGAGGGAGGACTTCCTGAACCAATCATACAACCCGTCCCTCCGCGACCACCGTCTCCCCCGACGAATCATCCCCACACATCTCCTACACTCTCTCCCCTTCACCCTCCCAATGTCCCTCTGGATCATCAGGGGGGGAGGGGGGGAATCCCTGGAACACGCGAGACAACCACGAGGGAGGAGGAAATGAGGTGAGGGGGGGCTCCCTGGAACACTTGAGCCAACGGTGCGGGAGGGAAAGGGGTGAGGGGAGGGGGGACTTCCGTTCTGAAAGTTGACTTTCCGTCTTACTGACACTTTTTACTTTCTCTCAACAAATTGAAAAAATAAGTACTTTGCTCGTAAAAAAAGTCCAAATTTTGATAATGGTCAACCCCCTGAAACCGAAAAGGTGTTTATTGCAATGACGTCTGCCTGTGTGTTTACATCTAGGCCTAGAGCCGACACCATTTTACTGGTCAGGCTAAAACTTAGTACCGTATCTATGGTTTATAAGGTTCCCCCGAGGAGTTTTTGGAGTTAGATATCTTACCCTAAAACTGAGGGTAGTTTACTAAAGGTAAAAAAAGAGAAAAAACAAGCTATCAAGTCCACTGTATTGATTTTTATTAAATTTCGTATCTGGGCACTGTTTATCATTATAAACTAATCATCCCATGAAAATAATTTTAAGAGTAATTTACATAAGCATATATTGACAGTTTTAAACAAATATTTGCAAGTATTTTAGACACGAAATAACTCAATATTATAAGGTTGGAACAAAATTAAAATAAAAAAAATCCTTTAGTTGAAATATATTTTTATAAAACCAATAGCGGGCTGTCCATAAATTACATAAGGATTTTTTCTCATTATTTTGACTCCCCTTACTCTCAAAATTTCCCTACTTAAGGGATCGTAAGATTTCTGGTTCCCTCTACTCCCCTTACCGGTCTTACGTAATTTTCTTACGATTTGGTGGATTATATTATTTTAGACAAAAGGATTGGTGATGTGAAATAATAGAATACTTATCGCAGTAAAATTATGTTTAACACAAAATAAATAAATGGCATTTTATGTTTATGTACAGCTGTGTATTTCTATAGGCTACGCTTCAGCGCCATCTGTTATCGCTAGGCGCAACGTTTTGACCGCGCGTCTGTAGAAGTGTTTTTTTAGATTTTGTCTCACCATAAACTTTGATAAAATCCTTAGTTAAGATGGATTTTGCCCACCCCCATGAAAATGTAATAAATTACTGATTTCCTCCACCCAAACAGACCTTACGTAATTCTTGAAAGGTCCCTAGCTTCCTAGCTATTGGTAAATATTTTATTCAAATTGAGGTCTCGGAAAACAGGAGCTTAATATTATTGTGCTGTTAGATGAAAATCTGTAAAATAATAATAATGAACACTACGTTTCTTTAATTTATGCCTCTTGGTGGAATGTGATGCTCTTTTTTTCCATCATGTTTCTGTAAAATTGTATATTATCTGGTTTCACAAATATACGAGTTTTAGCAAATGTTTCTATTTTTAGACAAAGTAGAGAGAAAGTCTGTGTGGTGCACCATACCATTTATTTATTGAGGTAGGTCTAGTTATTAGACTTAATAATATGAATACAAGTTAATATTATACAACTTATAAACTTGTTTGTAGTTTCGTCTTTATTAAAACATTATTTCTCACTTAGAAGACACCAAAACTGATATCATAGAAGAATTATCTATTGAAAAAAATTGTCTAAAGTTAATTTCGACCAAATAGTCCGTTTCAATTGCTATTTAAAAATAATATAACTAAATATTAGAAGTACGGGTTCACTTCCTCTCATTCAACCCTCCCAATTCCTATTCCATTTGCGTAATTAGTACTTAAAGCGTATAACCCGAACGGGTAGTAAGACGCGGTGCTAAATATTATTATTATTATTATTAGAAGTATAAAGCACAGATATGAGAATTTATTATGTTTTCTTTCTTATATTAAACTAAGTATTGATTTAATAATATTAACACGAGTGTGGGTATACGGGGATGAGATATTATTGAATAAAAATTCCAAACTACAGGGCCAATTATGCCTGTAGAGACAATAAATTAGGTGGGGGTGTTTGTGGTTTTGCCAAAGAGCTTAATGGTTTCAAACATGGTCATTTGAAATTTTTAGTAAAGGTTCCTTTTTGGCTCTAGACCAGAGATAGGACCGAATTTTGTGAAGTTCATCAAACTTAAGAGATGAAAAAGGGGGTTCAAAAATTTTCAAAATTCACATACTGTGCATTTTTTGAACTAGTGGACATAGAGCCTTGAAATTTAAAATGAATGTTTCTGTATAAAAGGGGGGAGTTATTTTTTGAGTTTCAAATTTAATCACCTAAAGGGGTGTAAAGAGGGTAAGAGGGGCAGTAAATTCTATGTCCTCCAATCAAAATGAAATTTGATAATTGGAGGGTTATCGGGTCGCAGAATACTAATATGAAATTAATTTATGTACGTTAACCACCCGATTATTCCCGTGGTGCGTTGGTGAAAAGTGTTTTCAAAACTACCAAAACTAATATAAATAAATACTTTCCAGGGAGGTAGAAGATTGAAAATTTGCAGACAATAAATGGGACCACTTCAAATAATTATAAAATTATGAACATTTTTGTTTAATAAGTGCGACTCTGGGACATATGGAAGGGGATATTAACCAAATAAAATCCTTTTATGTGTGCTAGCAAACTTAAATTCGAAATTAGTTTATAATAACAACTCCAAATAACCAAATAAGTCTTAAAATGGAGATTTCTACATGATAGTTAGAAAAATAAGCTAAATATTTACAAAACTAATAAAAACAAATAATTCCCAGTGTTTTAGAAAATTGAAATGTATAAGTAAATTAAAGGGACATGTAAAATTAATATAAGTGTGTACAATTTTAAATGGGACCCCAGGGAATTGGGTGGGGGTATAAGGGGTTATAAAATAAAAACAACTTTCAGCTTGATAGAATATTTAAATTTGGCTAGTAGGTAGAATGAACATTAAAAATAACCAAATAAATCTTAATATTTGAAATGTATAGGTGGGAGTTTAAGAAATGGTAGGGGAAGGGGGTGGGCTCAACATTTACAAAAACTAATAAATTCAACAACTTCTCTGTGTGGTAGAAAACTTAAATTCTTTGGTATACGGACCACTCTAAGTAAACAAAAAATGTGAAATTTAAATTTTAGCAATGGAAAATGGGGGAGGGGGAAGCTACAGCTAGAAATAACTTTTTAGATGAGGTTAGAAATTAAAATTTGAAAGACAGGTAGAAATAAAACTCTAGATATCCAAATGAATGTTATAATTTAATATTTTTCAAAGGGGGTTAGAAAAGTGGATTGACTGGTTAAAAACTTACAAAACTATTAGAAACAACCTCTTCTCAGTGTGATATAAAATTTCTAAAATTTTAAAGTTTTTAATAGGAGTCCATAAAAACGGGGCGTTTATAAAAAGATTAAGTATGGTAGAAAGTCTAAATTTTTCATGCTTGTAGAGGTACGGCTTCAGATAACCAAATAAGTTTTTAATTTGAGACTTTGAAGTGGAGGTTATAGAAATGGGGGGAGGAGGCTAAAATTTTCAAAACCAGTGGATAAACTACTTTTATTTGTGATATAAAACTGGAATTCGTCAAGCAGTGGGACCACCCAAATTAACTATAAAGTCTGGACATTTGAAAATTCATAATGGGACTACAGGAAATAGGGTGGGGGTGGGGGTTATAGGGGTGTACTAGTAGGATGTAGAAAATTTAAATTTGTCAGGGATGTAGAGGGATAACTCCAAATAGCCACAAATACATTTTAAATATTAGTTATTTCTAAGGAGGCTGGGTATATAAGTGGTCTCTAATTTTTTAAACATAAAAGACTAAACTACTTATCCAAGTGTTAGATGATTGACATAAGTCGGGCGGGTTTAAAGACCAACTCAAACATTATCAAGGCCTGAATCATTACATTTCAAAATGAAGGCTCGGAAAATAGGGAGTAAAAATCAAAAATCTCCTTAAAATAATTACAAAGCTATATAAATACAATTTTGGTAGAGATATAAGCTTGAAATATTGCCATGTAATTTAATAATAAAACCGGTTTGAGTCACTAGACAGGGATACAATGATTCATTTACAAAGTTTCTCATCTAATGTTGCTATGCTCATGACAGATATTCAACAACTGTTGATATCACCAAGTGAAGGAAATTAGACTATATATTTCTATTGGAACTATATTTATTTGTTTTGGCCAAAACAAAATTGATAAAAAAAATTGCAAAAACATTGGCATTTTCTTGTGTTTCCTACATTCTTGAACAAGTGGAATTTCAAAATTGAAGCCCAAGAAATGGTAGCGCTTAAAATGTATACAACCAAAATATAAAATTCTTTACGTTGTGGTTAGGTTGACATTTGGTAGCCACGTAAAATATCATATAAGATAACCAAATAAGTCTTAAAATTTCAAATTAGAATTGTGAAAGCTAAGGAGGGTAAGGGGGACAGAATGGTTTGGAAATGAGAGTAGATTGCCATATTTCCAAAGAAAATATACTTTTGTGCATGAAAGAATATTTAAATTAGTCAATTTTATAAAAAGACCATCCCACATAACCTTATAGTTTAGAAAGTTTGGAATTCGAAATTTTACTGCTGGGAAATCGGAGGGGCCTCTAAAATGTCTTAAGCTATAAAAACTCGATATGTTCTAAATGCGGGTACACTTTATACTAATTAAATCTCCCTCATCCCTAACACAATAAGATAATTAGTAGTACATAAGCATATAATTCGAACAAATATTAAGGCATGGTGCTAAAAAAAATAACAAAATAGAAAATGTTAATGATGTTGACCACAAAAAAATCTAATTTCTAAAAAGCTCTTTTTATAAAAATTGGGCTGTAGTAAGACATTTGAAACATTAAATTTGTAGAGGCAGAGGGAAAAAGTGTATATCAAAAGTAAATCAACACACAAAATAAAGTCTATCTTAAAATGGATACATAAGATTTACAAATACTTAGCAATAATCACATATATTGGAACTACATAACAATGAAAATAAACCAATTCAGGTGACATCACTTGGTGACCGTGATTCTCTTTGTATAATAATGATGCTTCATATTAATGTTTCTGTAAAAGAGTCTCTTATTTCATTTATGCTCATTGGTGAAATATGATGCTCTTTTTTTCAAGTTTCTATGATCGTGCTTAGGTAAAGTTTGCATTGTCAATGGAGTGCGACGGCCGCACTGCGATTGCGCTCGTTTGTGCACTCAGATTGTAGACTAGATAATATTTTCCTTCTAAGATTGTTTATTTATTAATATCAATAACTGGGTTATGATTGCCATGGTTAGCTTAGGATTGTACACGAAGTAACTTTAAAAATTATGACAGTTGGATGTTCACCAATAAAGTAAGGATGTTATAGCTAAAAACTTCAAAGCTCAATTTAGTACATTACGAAATCAAAGTGACCAAAATATTATGAAATATATCCATTTCCAAATTAGTTTGACACATATTTTAATCAAATTTCTGTTAAATATTTTTCTGTATTATTACTGTATTGATATGTTGATGGTATTGATTATAATTTCTGTTTCAAACCTACCCAAACTATATAATCAGAATCTTTTCTTTAATTTAGTAGATAATTTTTATACCAAACACTTAATGACTATAGCTGTGATTGGGTAAATAGAGTTAAGAGTATTTTTTTCATATACTTTGTATTGTCAGCAATTTTACTCACTTTACTAAACTTTTTTATTGTGATATAAATATTTATTTTTTAATAAAATCTGCAATTATTAATTGTATGATAATATTGTTATATTATAGTAAAATAATCGTATACTGAAAGAGTTTTCGGTCAGTAAGTTGTTGACGTCCAGTCTTTTTTCCAGGAATGTAAAATTCAGAACACACAAAGCAATCATTTTACCTGTTTCTACGGGTGTAAAGCTTGGTATCTTACCTTACATGACAAAAACCATATAAGAGAGTGTTCGAAAACAATGTGCTTAGGAAAATATTTGGTTCAAAAATGAGTTAGGCTACAGGGAGTGAAGTAGTTTACCTAATTATGAGCTACAAACACTTTACTCTCCAAAAAAACATTGTTAGGAATTTTAGTAGATTACGGTGAGTGGAATATGTATCATGAGTGGAAGAATCTAGAACCTTGTATATATGATGCTATGTATTTAAAAATGATGAATGTATATTTTGCACATTTAAAAACTTCCAGATATTTATGTGAAGAGATATTTATTAAATTATGCAAATAAAAATCCCCAAAATAAAGTATCAAGCGTTAAAAAAAGATCACAGTTAGAAACTGCTCAATGTGTTTTTTAGTTATTCAAAATTGTGTTTACTGTACTCTTAAATTAAGTTATTATTTTTTGTGTTCGTATATGACTGCAGGACGGATAGTTATTATGTAAGTAATAAAGACAAGCGAGCTGGTCAGATGTCTTGTGGGCCGTGAGTTTATAACAACCCCTTACACCAGCGGTCCCCGAACTCAGTAAGCAGAGGGCCAGTGGACTGGATTGAACACAATACATACAATACACACATTATATATAATATATTATTTCATTATAGATCTCATTTCAATATACTGTATGCATCTCTTATAACCATAGTTAAACATGAAAAAAATTTGAGCGGTGCAGTCAAATCGGAAACGTAACTCGGAGAGGACCCTTCACTCAAAATACACTTTATGGAACGCGGCTATAGCAGATTTTATATATTGCACCAAGAAGAACTATCATTTTGGCATTAACCTTTTTTTTAAATGTTTTTTAAAGTCCACGGGCTGGATTTGGCCGCAAGACGTAGTTTGGGGACCACTGCCATACACCATCATGCCATAGAAAAGTTTTTATTCTCGACCATAAATAATAGTGTAGTGAAACATTTTATCATTTAATTTGTGAATAGTGTTCTTAATTACCCTCTAACACGATCGTATATCAACTCACCATACACTAGTAGTGATGAGTACAGTAAGAATTCATCTGACTTTAACTTGGGAGGTTTCTTGTTTTTAAATGTATGTATATGTAAAAAATTATAAACTGAAAAAATGGCTAATTCCTACAAAGGTCTATTTTATAGAAAGCTGGGAGTTTATTGGTTATACAGTGCGCTGGTCTATAATATACAGAATGCCAAAACAGTCAAGGAGAGGTTTGCAGGAATCATGTGCACTTCAAGGTCAAAATGAAGGGAGGACTCACCCTCCTTCATTGTCGCTGAGCTGGCTAGGACTGTCTCGTGTGTAAGTCTAAGCTCAAATCCAAGGTGTTTTTTTTCGTGTTTTATAAGTTTGACTTTAGTTTTGGTAGTCATTATTCGTAGGCCTACATTTTTTTAATCATGGAAAGTTGTAGTACAATTATAAAGTTAAGTGTATTCAAAAGAAAGTACGTGTCATTAGAGCATGTGACAGTGGACTGAAAAGGTTGATGTATGCGGTGAGTTTGGATTAGTGAATTCTACTTTATGCATAATATAAAAAAAGATAGGATTTTAAAGGCATTTGATGAAGATAGAGTATAAATAAAAAAAAGAAAAGAAAATGCGAACATACTAATGTGAATGCAGGTCTTTTGCAGTGGTAAAACGGTGTTGAACTTCAGCTACTCCTGTGAGTGGACCAATTTTGAAAAAAAAATCTACAGAATTTGGAAAACTGTTTGGTATATAATTTACGTGCTCCAACGGATGGATGTATCGTTTTAAAGCCCGTTCGATTTCCTTTGCTAAAATTTGTGGTGAGGCAAAAATCGTAGATCTAAACGCTATAGGCGATTGGGTACGTAGCACTTGGACAGATCTTAGATGATCATACAAAGATGAAGACATCTTTAATGGAGAGGAAACAAGATTTTTTTTTATAGATTAACGCCAGATAAGACACTCAAATTTAAAAACGAAAAATGTATTGGAGGGAAGATTTCCAAACAAAATGTTACAGCTACTGTTTTTGCAAACATGATGGGAACTGAAAAAAGGAAACTTTTAGTTATCGAGAAAATCTTCATTCTTAGATGTATTAAAAACATTTAAAAACGTCCTGTAAGCTACACGGCCAACCAAAAAGCGTGGAAGATAAGCTAAGAAATTGGGACAAAGGGCTGTCGTTTAAAAACAGAAAAGTTATACTCATAGTGGATAACTGCACAGCTCATTCAAGGTTAAATTTGTCCAAAATTAATATAATGTTTCTTTACCGGCAAACAGTGTGAGCGTCCTGAAACCTATGAACCAAGGCGTCCCTAGAAACCTTAAGTGTCACTACCACAAGCAACCATTAAAAACAATTATTTGTTGTATGGACACAGCGAAACCTGTACAATTTATGTGTTAGATGTGATAAAATTCCTGGATGACGCTTGGAAGAATGTAACACAGCATACAATAGCAAAGTGCAAGGAACAGCTCACACACATTAATTTACACAATGATGATGATGATAATGGTTATAATGAATAAAGATGATGAAGAAGAAGAAGGGGAAGAGACCTGCCACTCTTGGAATTGATTAAGCAATTCAATGTGAAAGAATTTAGAAATTATCTTGATTCCTATGTTTCAGTGGATGACCACGTGGAAACATTTCAAGTGTTGAGTGAGTCAGAAATTATCATGGAATTATAAAACGCTGAGGCAGAAGAAAGTGCTGAAAAGAAACTGAACATGTGGAAGATGGCAACATCATTTGTTCAACATTACAGGAAGCAATGAGAGCAGCTGAAACTCTTTCAAGATTTTACCGCTTCAGAGACACGTCTGCCGACGTGTTTAATTCAGTACAGCAGCTATACAGCATAACACAAAATAAATAATTAAATTTATAGAAAGGAGAGTTCAAAAGAAAATTAAAGATTATTACGGGGAACAGGCCTAAATGTAAGTTATGTAAATACAATACTTTTTATTTATTCTTCATTTATAAATTAAATGAAATTTAAAATTTGTGAAATGTCCTTCCTTAAAAGCTATTAAGGTGTTTTGTTGGTACCTCTTTTATAACGTCACTCTGACGTAACGTCAAAATTTGTTTGGCCCCTTCGACGATGGTGCCATAACCAAGTTCAACTGTGTGTGTGTGTGAATATATATATATATATATATATATATATATATATATATATATATAATACAGCCTATCTTCAGGCAAGTGTTTGTGCATTTCCCTTCACGCCAAGTTTCAACCTCAGGTAAAATGGAAGGGATCGTGACTTTAGTATTTTTTTGGGGACAAAATAAGTTAAATCAAATATTACCTCAATAGAAACGTTTAGTTTAATTTTCTTCGCCTTTAAATTTGAGAGTTCTAACGTAATTTGACTTGGACGTTTCCTATTAATTTAAAAACTGTCTAGTCAAATTACAATATTATCTGGACAAATATTCAAGTTCGGAGCTAAGATATACAGAGAATAAAACTATGAGTCCACGTTCACACTCTGAGGCCTCTACTGCTAGCAAAACATCATATGTTTCTGAAAATTAAGACTTATTTTCACTGAGCTATTTTCAGTCAAATGTATAAAAGTACTGACCGTAATAAAACACATATACTTTTATTTAAAAAATGTTAATCAATAACTTTTATATGAAAAAAAATTAATCTAAGTTATCCAGTTCAACATAGAAAATAACATTTTTTCGTTACTAAGTTTTTTAATAGATAGATAATAAAAATATTTTTAATGTTATTTTAAACATAAATACTTTCCCCAATCTCCCTGTATCTGGCAGTCTAACCCAAGACAATATTAGCGCGTTAGACCACGCGGACACCGAAGTGGGTAATAGATTACTAATACCAGATAAAAAATTAATTTTCAGAATAAAATTTCGATACTGAGATTTACTGCTATCGATACTTTCTTTCTAAACTAGCACGGTATCGATATTTTTCTTCTGATACTTTTCTGTTGATACCATATCCATAGTAGTAGGCCTACTAGTACTACAATTTTCTCTTCTCCCCCCTTAAGCTATAACATACATTAAATATATCTCAACACGCCTTACTGTTATTCCAGTCGCAGTCGCATATTAGCATGCTCTAATGACCCCCAAAGGGGAGCACAAGAACAGATTATAGCAGGTATTGATCAATTGATCACACCATGTTGTTAGCGGGACTTACTAATAGGGTGTCACATTTGGCGAAGGTTCTAAAACAGAAAAAAAGGCTGAATATTGTTAGTGAGGAAAAATATAAGGTAGAAGACCGAATAAGGGTTTCTAAAGATAAGTGCGGATACACTACTTTATTGGGGGCTGGGTGAATTACTCCTCTGACCACATTTTACACGTATCACTGTTACGAGAAGGGCTTTGGGACGCATATGGCACCCACCAGGGTTAATCATGTAGTTACCAAGCTCCTACATAAAAGGATTGGTGGCACCAAGCAGCTTATCATTGAAGGACTGCACAATTTTCCGGAAGTGGTCCTTGATGGTGGTAACCTACAAATCCCGATGTAGCACCACATTGCGAACGTACTAAGTGCATCCACATTGACTCTCAAACATAGATTCTGGAATGCCTGCATCTTCCTCATATATATGTCCACCAGGTGGGACCAGTGAGACACACATAATCGAGAATCAGCCAGAGCAACTGCTTGTACAGTTTCAGTCCGTTCCTCGTGGACAGGGTGCTGTGCCTGTCAGACGTGGGCCTATGCAAACTTACCTCAGTCTTGCCTTGGCCAGTCACTCAGTCACATGTAGTCTCCAGGTCAGTTTCGTGCCCAATGTAAATCTCAGTTATTTCATGCTGTCCACCCATTTGATATGATTTACAAACAGCCAAAGAGGGGCCAGCCCGTAGTACTTTCTCTTACATGTGAAGAGCACTGCTGTGCTCTTCTCCACGTTGATACTTCTCATCCAGGAGGACAACAACCCTTAAAACTGTGTCAGGTGAGTCTGGATTCTTCTCTCCACCAGATGCCCTCACTATGACTCTGCTACTAGATCCGTGTTGTCCACACACGGTGATAACTTGGTGGCTGGGGATGTGGGTATGTCATTATCATACAGACTGAAGAGAACAGATGAGAAATCCATGATGAATTTAACATCAATGATGAATCATTGATGTTAAAATTTCTCGTGACCTGGTCCACGAGTTGGACAAGTTGGTGAGATGTTGCGTGTCCCACCTGAAAGCCAAACTGCTAGTTCATCAAGATACCCGCTTTGCGAACAAGTTGGGTCAGACTCATCAGTAGTACTTTGTCGAACAATTTACCCAAACAGTCAAGTAAGCTGATCGGTTGGTAATACGAGGTAAGGGCTAGGTCCATAGTTGGTTTATGAAAGCATTGGACGTTTACATGCTTCCAAAACTCTAGGAAATGACTCAGGAGCAGTACAGCGTTGATTAACTCCACGAGGAAGCTATTATCCTTCAAAAGCATCTTTTTGAAGACCACGTTACTGATACCGTCTGGTCCAGGGTCTTTGATTATTCGTAGAGCAGCTAAAGTCCGCGAATTTCTGTTCAGTTCTGGTTCATCTAATTGTTTGTACGAGACCACACAAATGACCTGAGCTACGTACGCAGTGTACACCGGTTCTGACGGGTCGTCAGATATCATGAATTGCGCCTCTGTATGCTCAGTGAAAGCATCAGCCTTCTCCTGGTTGTAGTTGTCCACCCCATTCCATCCTACAATAGGTGACCATGGTGTGGTGACCCACAACAAGATCCTCATAATTCGCCACAAAAACCTGTCATGTACGTACAGCCACTCAATATTTTCCTCCCAAACCCTTTTCTGATATTTCTGGACAATCTCGTGAACCGTGTGAACTTTGCGACTCAAGTTGGTCTTGTCTACCAGGTCCCTCGAGGTTTGCCAAACCTTTGTCAGCTTACATTTCTCCTTGACGTGTCTAAGGATAGAATTGGGCTAAAATGTCTGGGTATTTCTCTTAGGGCGGCACCTAGGTTTTGAAGCCTCAAGAACTCACTTGATGGTAGAATTTATGAACCCCACACCGTTATCTGCTTCTGCTGACGTTAGAAAAGTAGGGATAAATCCCAACGTTTATCTTGACACATTTTCAAACCTGTTCCAGTCAGAATGCCTCAGGTCACGTTTTAGGTGGCTGATCAATGAAGGACACCACGCACCCCAGGTTCAAGAGAACAGGATTGTGGTCTGAGTCTAACTCTGCTAATAACTTCAGTAACAATCTACGTCTGATCCCTTTAGTGACAGTTTAGTCTATGATGTCCTAGCGGATAACAGGATTGTAAGGGTAGTAGGTTGGGGAGGGAGCCATGGGCCACAAGGCCACTTTGATTGATGCAGTCATGGATCATTTTACTACAAACATCTATAACCTTAGAGCCCCTGGAAGGATGTTTTGAGTTGTAGTCACCACCAATTGAAACAGGTATTGTGCCATGTAGCAGTGCAACCATTTCGGTTTACGTGGCTCTCTCGAACTAATGGTGAGGAGGAAGGTAGATTGGAATGAAACGTAATTGACTACTTGTGGTCTTGATTTGGATAGCCAATGCTTCCATATGTTGGAGGAGAGGAAGTGAGATGACGTGATGGTTGAGCCTTTTTGGACAAGGATGGCCCTCCTACACCAGGCCACAGTACCCAATTGGCCACTCGAACGACAGATAACTCTACAAACAAGAAGCTTTTCTCTGGGACGCATGTGGGTTTATCATAACAGCATCACATAGACACAATTCTTAGCCAGGAAACTTTCTAACTCAACCTTATTATTGACTCTATCTGCGTTCGAGAGTGCGATCGTAAGCTCTTTCAGCACTTGGGGTTCTCTATTTAGGTCCACTGCCATGGGAGATTGGGTAGAGGATTATATGCTCCATAAACAAATGTCCACGGTTACTCCTTGAAGATTCCTGGACCTTCCTCAAAAGACCCGATGAAAAGTCCCAAGAATCCTGTCCTGGAATCACTTTGAGGAGCTCAATGCAAGTTTTGAGCTTTGCATCCTCATCCTCTGGAGGGGAGGTATGTGTAGTGGGAGAAGAGTTTACAGTGAGGGAAATGGGTTTGGGTTGAGAAGGAGCAGGAATGAAGTAGAAAGGTAAATAAGTGGGGAGAGTGGCGTGAGGAGCGGCGGGAGTGGATCAAGGATCGGGTGTTGGGATGGGGGGGGGGAGGGGGGGAGCGGTCTTGGACAGATCCTTGACCGGAAGTGAAAAACCAGGGAGGGCCAGTTTTGGGAGGGTTGATGGTTTTGGCAAATTCCTCAGCCTGGGGAAGAGGGGGGGGCATGTTGGTCTCCCTAGCAACGCGATAGTGAAATATTTACTCTGTGACTTTGATGCCGGAAATAGAAACATGCTAACCCTCCATACAGTGGCATACTCCGAGGGCTTCCAGCCATCTCTTAGCCATCCATCCTCCCTTATTGTGCCTTGGAGGCACATGTCGTCCTTCTGCTCATATCGTGGTCACCACCACAGAACTCACAACTAGGATTCACACAGCAATTCTTTCGCACATGCCAAAACTGGAAACCGTTTTTACACTTAAACAGACCACTGGATGACATGTACTTCCCCTTGACGACTAGCCCACATAATACAGTCTCACAGCGTGCTACCCTGGAGTCAAAGCAACAAATAAGTTGGCAACCGCTGCCTCACTCCAGTCCTATGCTCCCGTTTCACATGAGAGAGCATCTGGTGGCATATTTCACAGGAAAACCCATCCTTCCAACTCCTCTTGGATCTCATTGGGATTTGTGTGAGTCAAGAGTTATTTCACAACAGTCATGAACAAACGCTCCCGTCCTAGCTTGTAGACCGATGTTGGATCTCCAAGATAGGCAGGAACACCTGGAGATTGCAGTAAGCTTCCTACTGCTCACAATGGAGGCGTACTTGGTTCTCCGGCTACCTCACTACCTACACAGACTCTCGAAGCTTGGACTGAATGGCCCTGGTCACCTTGGGAAAGTCCTCCACATCACAAATGATCATGGAAAGAATCTTCCCCTTGGCTTTGTGAGCCAGCTCAGGGATCCTAGTAACCGTTTATAGTGAGGAACGGCTTATGTTGCTACTTTTCGTTTCCACCACTTCCATACCTTGGCCCAACGGAGTGTCCACAGACTTGCATGAGCTGTTGACAAGTGGGAAAAGTTTAACCCGGTATTCCGAGTCTGACTAAAGGTCAGCTGGGCGTTTCTTACCTGCCAAAACCCCTTGGAAAGAAATGACACCGGTGATACAGGTTTTGGAGACCCTCGCATTTACACTTGCGTCATTACACTTGAAGCGGTCTTTTCTGTCTTGGAACGACTATGCTACAACCTGGTCATGACTAACGTTATCAGCATTAGGTTTCAAGCCTTCATGCTGGCAGGAGCGGTCGCCATGTTACCATAATTCTCTGCTAACAGCCTGAGAAGGGCCACCAGTAATTGGTGACCCTCAGTGGCACGCACATCTTCTATAGTTGGAGGGGCCCCACACTGGACTCTTCCGTGCCAGCAACGCTGCCGATGTTTTGTAGGGAGCTGGCACTAGTCCGGGAGCTGAGGCACAAGGACCAAATGATCAAGTGGCCCTGAAAAGGGTTGCGTCATCACTCGCCCTGAGTAGGGAGGTCCTTTAAAATTTTGAACTTTTTTTATGCCAATGTATTTTACTAGTATTTGTACTGTTTTGTACACCCACCTCTTTTGAGTAACTAGCAATTAAAGTGCTCACTCCTAGTCAATGCGGAAGTACAACTTTTGAATTTTGAGCTTTTTTCAAAATCAACGTTTTGTGACGTTTTTTAACACAACAAAAAATTAGTCCCCCACCAAATTTGAGTAATTAGCATATCAAAATGATTACTCCAAATTAAGGGAGGACTACATCTTTAGAATTCTGAAATTATTCGATGCCAAGGTTTGGTACTAGTTCTGTACCATTCTGTACCACAAATACAAATGGTGTATCCACACCCAATTTGATTAACTGTAATATAAAAGTGGCTCCGAACTAAGCGAGGTCTATATATTTATAATTTTGAGCTTTTTTCGATTACAACGTTTTGTAAGTGCTTTGTACCACTCTATAGCACAACATTTTTTTGCGTATAAAATTTCACCTAATTAATCAAGGTTTTTAAAGTCTAATTTAATCAATATACTACATCAAGGGTGAAACCAGATCAATTTAATACGGGGTCATAATTATAAATAACATAATTTTAATTAATGTTAATTTTCTGTTTAAAGTCATTTAATAGTTTCTCAATGAGCTATTTTTTTTAAATAGATTACCCTAAAAGCTATGAGTATTCTTCGCTTTAATTTAAAATAACTTATATTCTTCTATATACCATTTTTAAGTGTGTCTCACCTAGAGATATTTGAAATTCGGATGCCCCTCGAAGCTGTTTGGAATGATCCTCAGCTTAGTTTTTTACGATACATAAGTGACCACTTTGACGTGATAGTTACTCAAAATTAATGCGGATACAAAATGTTGTGTTTATGGTACAAAAGGGTACAAAACTATTACAAAACTTTGTAAAGATTACAATATTATCGTATTGGCTGCCAATTGTAACGATAACATCTTACAAGACCTCACGCTGCACGCCTATTGTAAGTGTAGCATCTTTCTTTACTGCCCCGCGTTGTACGTCAATTGTAACGTATACCTTTTATAGAGTCTCTTAGAAAACCTCCACGTTGAGCGCCATTTGAAACATCACACAATATACTTTCTAAGGTTATATGAGTGGGTGCTATGTTTCGAATATTAAGACTTCCTCGTACTTTATATATGTTAAGTTTTATTTCCACACAATTTTATCAACTGTAAAATTACTGTACTCATTATGATACACTAGTTTGGCAATGTGCCTATATGTTATTACATCTTTGTACAACGGTCCTGCACACGTCTATCAACTACAGAAGACGAGGAGTGACTCTACCAACTAGCGTCAGCAAGCCAAGCGTCTTGCTGAGCTGTTGATTGTGAACCCGTAAAATGGATACTCTCGAACCCAGATCATTATTTGATTTCTTTCTATCGACCAATAGGGAAATTATCTATGAGCGCGAAACTAAATCTGGCTTGGCGTCACTATGCACCTGCTATTATTTTACTGCACAATACAACCCGGAAATCAGACCATGCCCTTGACACATGCAGCTAAATGAAATAAAAAAAAAGAAACATGGCCGTAGCTTAGAAAAGATGAGTTTAAATCAAGCTAACTGAAAAAAGGAAATATGAAGATATTTACTTTAAAATATGATCTCAAATATTAATAAAGACAGGATAATCGATATCATTACAACTTTGGCATTAAAAAAGTTCAAAATTCTGAAGATGTATTCGTTCCTTAATTTTGGGTGGCCATTTTGATAAGCTAATTACTCAAAACAGGTGGGGGTCCAAAACTAGTAAAATATGATGGCATTGAAAAGAATTCAAAATTCGAAAGTGTTACTTGGAGTTAATGGACCTTGAGAAGGGCAAGCGACTCTTTGTAGGGGTCGCGAGTGGCCCGATAACTTCCGGGAGGTAGAGGGGCTCCGCTGGCTCACCCACTCTGGTTTCCTGCCCCTATCGATAAGGGTACATTGTCTCTGGTAGTCAACACTGGCACTGGAGTGTTAGCATATACTGTTCTCATCGTAAGATCCTTTCAGAAATTACAAACAAGTTCTTTATAGCGCAGATTAATAGCATTCTACTTTATTATTAGAATTGATTGTAAGTACTGGAAATATATAATTAAAGTGACAGCTTGACTTGATGTATGAATACATTTAAGTAGATATAGTAGCCTTGCTAGCA
Organism: Timema cristinae; assembly: GCA_039000515.1. NCBI lineage: Eukaryota > Metazoa > Arthropoda > Insecta > Phasmatodea > Timematidae > Timema > Timema cristinae. Next base: position 15,681 of record JBCFYV010001015.1, on the reverse strand, counting down.
CTCAGGTAAGGTCCTTCCTATAGAAATAGGACTATACAAAACAAACACTGTGTTTGACCAAACAAAATGTGTTCATTGAGCCTGAAGCTAGGCCACCGGACTGACAGTACTTTAATCGTATTACTATTCCTCTCTCTCCTTCCTCCTCTCTTTCTGTCTCTCTGTCCTCGTGTTCTAGGTTGGTCATTGACATGGCACACTCATTCCTGTTTCATTTTCAATTTCAGTTGGGTTTTTTCATTTAGCAATTTTATGGATGATTGGAAATGGCCGTTGGAACAAGAAAATACTGGACCGTCTCCGTTTCACAAGGAGATAAACTGTTTCGGTAACTTCATGTAAACTTAACAAACTACTTTTAAACTGGGCAGTAATCTCTTTGTATCTTAAGTTTATTAAGTTTAAAATAAGATAGTTTATTATTATATTATAATCCACAAGATTGTCTAATGATATTAAAACGTTATTATTAATTTTGTGTACAATTTCTAGCAACAGAAATGATCACCTATATTAAAATAGTTCTTTTCAACAAAGTATTTTCAAGTTACTAATATTTATTTTAAAATAAGTGCAGATGGAATAACGGCTGCATTAGGTAGGTAGGCTGGTTACCAAATTTTTAAAATATTTTCTCGTGTGGTTTGATCTATTTTCGTTAGATTACAAGTGCCATTTATTAAAATTTTAAGTGTAATATATTTATCTATTTTTTGGAGAAGAGTAAATAAAAAAAGAGTTAATATTTTTAGTTTTCTAGTGTAACGAGGAGGATGGGGCTTGAATCCTATTCAGATGCATTGAGGCGGTTTTTTTTCAAACTGATTCTCCTCCTTATAGATGCAAATAGAGGTATATTTCCTCCACAATATTTTTATCTTGTGTCTGATAACGATGTTACAATATTAAATTTGTAGTTTTACTTCCTCATACATTAAACCATTCAAGTTTGTGTTATTAAAAGTTAACAACTCTAGGGTTTAATGAAAATTTTATTATTATTATTATTATTATTATTATTATTATTATTATTATTATTATTATTATTATTATTATAACCACGTCTTACTACCCGTTCGGGTTGTACGCACTTACGCTAATGTGTAATGGTAGGGTGATTGTGAGATGAAATGAAGGACCTACAGCTTAACGTGGAATCCGAACCACGGTGGAGACCTGGCATTCCTCACATTCACAAGATGTCTTGTCAGAGGTGAAGGAAGGTTTTGGTAATCAGATAAATCTTTGCCGGGACCGAGGATTGAACCCCGGCCGCCAGCATAATGAAAATTTAAGTTACTTTAATGTTTCCGACTTCGAGAATATTATTTTTAGTAAACAGTTGGCCTGTCTGAAAGTTTGTTCTCCATAAAGTGATTAAATCGATTATTTTATGGTTAATAATTATTTTCTCTATCTCATCGCATTCTCCTTAATGAATACAGATTAAAAGTGTCTTAGCTAAAACAATAAACATCAAAATCTTTTTTTTAAGGATTTGATGATTATAATTAAATTTCACTTTAGTTTAAAGGTAAAGGCACAAATTAAATTGTTCATGTTATAAGTTAAAAAAACGAAAATTTTGAAAAATAAATTTTTCCAAAATTAAAAGTAAATGACATGGAACTCTGGACGGACTTTCTCACTACATTGCTTTAGAATGGAGATATTAAAACTCATAATATATATGAAACGAGATAATATAATTACTATACACTAACAAACCTAAACAAACATTGTTCTATTCTTATGTAAAACATTTTTTTTTACTCCCGGTTTTAAATATTATAATTTTATTTTTAATGAATTAAAGTCCTTAATTGTATATTCATACCAATAGAAAATATTGATCTTGGGTCCACTAAGGTCATCACTTCATATCAAAATTTTGACATTTTATTAGAGGTTGCACATATTATGGTTACCGCATTGCTATTAAATTCCTCATTTTTACAGAAGCGTAGATTTCCCTACTCCCACAACTATTTGAGGTACTAAATAAATTATAAACTGGACAATTGTAGTACTATTAAAATAAAATTTATATATGATATATATCTTTATTATATCAATAGTTCCGGAAATATTGGCAAATATACTAATACAATTTTGTGAGCTTTAGTTGTACAGAGATACTACTTAATTTTTAACGAAATAATTCTCTAACTCTATAGAGTAAGTGGATAAGTAAGTATTTCAAAATGTTTATGTTATTTTCCCTTTAATATCCTAGGGTAAATGTATGTACAGCAAAAATCTATCTCTATCATTTTAGACTCAATAGTCAATATTTACCTTTTTAATTTCTCACTACCTAACAGCTAGCAAGAGTATTGTGATCACCAAATAAAATCGATTTCGAGATTTTGATGAATGTTGACGTTTCATGAGCCCCCGAATCCGAAAATTGTTGTCTGTCTGTAACTCAGAGTAGTGCCTAAACTATTTTACTAATTGGGCTAAGATCTGGTATCTAGGGTTGCTAAAAGAGTTTTTTGTAATTGGATATCAAAACCTAAATTTAACGGTAGTTTATTGAAGGTCAAAATGAGAAATAGAGATTCAGCTTTAACGCTTTTGATTAAATTTGTTTTCTAAACATTCATCACTATTACAAATAAAATGTATATTCTAAATTTTTCGTGAAAATGACTTTGAAGTTTCCAGTATGATGCGTAAATGCACATTTTTGATCGTATCTCCGTAAATCTTTTATTTGAAACCATCTTTTTATAGAACCCATAGTTTTCAAGCTATAAGTAAATAATTTTTTTTTTTTTTACTTTTTGAACACTAAAAGTTAAGTATTGGGACTGTCTAAAAGTCTAAATCGAGATGTTGATGGATTTCGAATTTTAATGATCCCCTAACCATAAAAAGTGTTTTCTGCAATGCCATCTGATTTTGTGTCCATCTAACGCTAAAATTAAAGTAGTTTACTTAAGGGTGAAAAGAGAAAAGAGCGTTTTTCTCAAAATCTGCTCTAAAGAATTTGTTTAAAATTCGTATCCAGGCATTTATTAAAATTATTAACAAAAGTGTTATTTTTATTTTCCATGTAAATGACTTTTGGGTTACCTTACAGAAACGGACATTCCATATCTCTACAACTATTTGAGATAGTAAATAACTTATCTTTGTAAAATTTTAGAACTATTAAAAAGACATTGCTTTTATTTGAAATATATTTCTATAAAACCAATAGTTTCTAAGATATTGGCAAGATATATTGATACAATTTTGTGAGCTTTTGTTGTACAGAGATACGCAGTTATTCTCTAATTCCATAGAATAAGTAAATAAGTAAGTCTCTTAAAATGTTGATTTCTTTTCTCTAACCTCTTAGGGGAAATGTTTTTACAGCCATGATTTATCTCTATCATTTTAGACGCAACAGTCAATATTCACATTTCTTACTGATCACAATGTATATATGAGGAATTCAATAACAACACGATGGCCTGAAGGTGAACAACACTTAATAAAATGTCGAAAATTTTATCCGGAAGTAGAAATTTTAACATGAAGTGTTGACACTTGTGGACAAAATATCGATCTTTTTTATTGGTCCAAATATACAAATTAGCTCATTAATTTTTTTAAATAAAATTATAAAATTGGATACCGGGATTCAAATGTCTTACGTTAAGTTGTAACGTTTAAAATAGCTAGCCTGATATATTCATTCATGTTTGTACGCCACCATTAGGGCGACATTTGATATAACGATTGAATTGGGTCCAATTTGCTGTTCTGTATTATAATAATTAAAAAGGGAAGATGTATTATTTTATAAATTAAAAGTTCTGGTGTTTTATAGTTATTTTTATTCTAAGTAGATAAACAGTTATTTGTTAGATATTTCACACGTTGTAAATTTTAATAAAAGCCCGACTATTACGTTATATGCATGATAATTCCCGACACGTGAGATTTAGAACACAGATTAAGATGTCATAGACTCTACCTACACGGCTCCTCGTCAGGAAGGAAAGTGAAGAGATGCGTGCCCTGAAGGGGTATATCAAGCGACATTTCCTTCTCGAAACTTCCCAAAAGAAAAAGGTGTGGTCATCCAGGTAGGTTTTTGTCCACAAAACTGCGTTGTCTATTTAAACAGAGACGTAGAATGATGTCGCCATACCTTGCAACTTAACAACTTAACACAAATAAATCTTACTACCCGCTCTCATTTAAAATATTGTAATTTTGAATAAAGATGTGAATAATAAATTATTGAGATGTATAATTCCATATCATTACAAAGTATAGCGCAATTTTTGCTTGGGTTTGCTAGTGTGTATTATTTCGTTTCACATATATTACAAGCTTTGGGTAAATATCTTCATTTTTAATATATTAGTCGGATTTAAATAAGAAGAAACATTTTGTCAATTATAAAATATACTACAGTAATTTCATACATTAAACGTTGTCTTGTGATCTGCAACTTAAATTTTGATTAATAGTAGGCTAAGTAATAATACTAATACAAAGGTAAAATGCTATAATTAGACACCAAAAAACTATGTTTGCATTTTCTAAGAATTTATTTCCTTCGGAATCCTATTATAGTTTTCTGGGTGTATGTAGGTAAAAAAGTATATATATATTATATATATATATATCTTTACAACACTCAAGATTATCATCTTTAAATTGCATGCTAATTACTCGGCCTTCTATAATAGCATGATACACAAAGTTTTTTGTTTTTTCATTAACAAATTCAAAGGAATTTGAAATCGTAGTTCAACTATTCAGAAGTGATTATATTTATTTTAAGAACATAAGTTGTTTGAAGTACCTAAAATAATATTTTTACTAATAAATCAACCCAATAAAACCCAAACATATTTTGTTACTTTTATTTTATGGACAGGTTTCCAAAACAGTTTATTTATTTAAATTTTATTGTTATAGACAAACCCTGCATTTGCTAAAGGTTGAACAATTTGTTTTTTCAACATAATTCAAAGGTAAACAACAAGATATTACAATTCATAAAATACCCTTTAAGGAAGTTATTTTCTTAAAATTTGATAACGCATATTTTAAGTAACTCATTTCGAACAGTGAATTTAATAGTACCGTAGCTCGAAACAACAGTTTAAGAATAATTAAGATGTATTTATTTTGCTATTATGTATGGTAAAAAACACATGGATGAATTCAAATATAAAAAAATATTAACTATTCATATTAAATCAGCTGGATGACAAGAAAAATATTGAGCATATTAAAATTATTTCTCTAAAATTAAACTGCTTATAAAAATTAGTTTAATATTATTACTCTTTTTTTCGATATCTATGGAAATAAATTATTTGTGAAGGTCTTGAGGTACAATAATAGAAAAAAATTTTAAAATGATACTTCCAGAATATCTATATACTAAAATCATGGTAGGATGGTAGAGTATATAAAAAGTAATGTGCTGTTTTATTACTAACAACATGTAGATTTAATATTCTTATTATTTTATCAACATTAATTATATCTATCAAAAGTGAGATTTGCAACCATATTATTCAACATAATTTTATTAGTTTTAATACCTATTTATATCTTTCCCACTATCGTGATTCCTTTATAGTCATCTTGGAAGTATTACTTTTTACTCAGCTTATTTTGCTTAGTTTGTGATGACCATGTTCAATGCTAGTGAAAGGGGTAGTAAGACTGGTCATCACTCGCCCCGTCAAGCATCAGGCCTTATTTATAAATAAATATGAAAGAAAATGAGCAAGAATTGAGAAATAGTTTCATTTGTTTTTCTTCCACAGTCCACCCTAGCAAACATTTAATACCAACATGAGTGAAGTTAGCAAACAAGTGGTTCCTTTCGATACCGATCCGATACCAGAAGGTGAGTACTTATATCAGTAAAAGTATCGAGTAGTAAAACTACGAGTATGCAAAGGAAAATATCGATATTAGTAAAATATTGACACTTTTTTTCCCATCTCTACCCATCAGTATATTTACACTAACGGGTTAGAGACGAAAAAGTTTGGACTGAGAAGAAATAAACCCAGATTTAAGTGGAGGAAGAGTGTTAATAAAAATAACATTCGGAGCAACTGACAAAGACTCGAACCGACAAACTAAACATGAGTCACTGATGCGGGTAGGCCACGATGTTCTTCAGTCGTAAGAAAAACTCCAACAAAAACTATTTAAAAATGTGTCAAATGCTGCCTTCCCTACCCCCGTGAGCGACTTATGAACTAGTGAACTCACGTTGAGATAGAAAGGGGCTACGTGTACCCCCTGGGTGAATACATGTCCCTCCATCCTTGTCCCTCGAGCAGTAATGTAGCGTGTCTCTGTCCTTGTCTTGCACTCGTGGAGACGACCGCTCTAGGTCGGTCATTGACTTATCTCATCCATTCCCACTTTGTTCCCCTATGACACCCTCGCTGCAACAAGGGCACAAGAGCACGGGCCAACCACCATTTCCCCTCTGTTCCCCTCTGACACCCTCGCTGCAACAAGGGCACAAGAGCACGGGCCGAGCTCCATTCTCTTCAGTTAGTTCTCTCTCACATCGTGGGCCATTACTCTCTCTGTTCTTCAACCACCAGATAAACTTGTACTGAAACAATCAGCCTTGGCGAATAGCAAGAAATAACCAACATTGTAGCTATACTACTTTTTCACGAGAAGGACTTTTTAGAAATTATTAATTACTTCTTGATAACATTAAACTGGTCTTTGATTGGTATTAATATTATCTATCAAAATTTGCAGTTGCAGATAACATTACCAGACGTATGAATACATAAATGTAGATTTTTTAAATTTTTTGTAGCGTTCAGGGTTTTCTCTTAAAAAATTTGATTGTACTACGATATTTATGACGCGACTCCACAAGGTCATTGATTTCATTCTTGTTTTGAAGAATAGTTACTTTTTTTTTTAACAAAAATCTTTTCAAAAAATGATTCTAGTCTCTGTAAATTAAAAGTGAGTCTAATTTTAATTTGTATCTAACATTTAAAAAAAATATGATACTATATATTTTATATATAAAACCCTTTCCTAAATCTCTTTTTTAAACCAAGATATTTCGTTTTAGTTTTGTTACTATTTGTCATTGTTAAATTTTATAAAGTTAAAAAATTTGTATCACTTCCGTGCTTGCGTCCATAACTAGACATCACAAAAAAACCATGAAGTGCGTTACTACCAAATTACGAATACGTATTCATGATTGCTAATTTTGATAAAGGTCACCTTGATACTCTGTCAACTTACACATGGTGATAACTAACTGGACCCGTGGTGTAGTGGTCAGTGCACCTGGCTACATGCCTAGGGATCCCGGGTTCAGTTCCCAGCTGGTAGCTTGGGTATTTTTCACGAAAGGGGAATAAGCCCAACGGTCACCAGGATTTGGTAAATTAGGCTTAAGTTAGATTTAAACTCACAGCTCCATAATAATCATCATCACGACATGTAGACAACCTCCTATGGTGTACCCTGGACAACGTTCTGTGGCCCCAGAGCAGCTAATAGTCTACATGTAGACAACCTTCTGTGGTGTACCCTGGACAACGTTCTGTCACAAGAGAGGCTAATAGTCTACATACAGACAACCTCCTGTGGTGTACCCTGGACAACGTTCTGTCACAAGAGTGGCTAATAGTCTACATGTAGAAAACCCTTCTGTGGTGTACCTTGGACAACGTTCTGTCACAAGAGTGGCTAATAGTCTACATACAGACAACCTCCTGTGGTGTACCCTGGACAACGTTCTGTCACAAGAGAGGCTGATAGTCTACATACAGGGGACAGAACGTGGAAGTCATGTCTCTCCTGGTCATATGTGTCACACGATAAAATAAGTAATAGCTTATATGTACTTAATTCAGTAGTGAATCATCATCCCGTGTGCCGGACCTGGCATGAGCACACTGCCACTGATAGTTTTGATACGACAACAAAAGTGTAATTGAGATCAAAGTTAAGTAAATGCACCCTTCCTTTCCACACTGAAGAAGGAAGTTTTAATTTGACCGATCTCAGAATGATCCTAGCTTATAAAAGTTTTAATTTGACTGATCTCAGAATGATCCTAGCTTGTAAATGTTTTAATTTGACCGATCTCAGAATGATCCTAGCTTATAAAAGTTGTAATTTGACCTATCTCAGAATGATCCTAGCTTATAAAAGTTGCTATATTATAGCTTGCCATGGTCAATATAGGCGACACCCAGCTCTCAATTCACACGGTGGTTGACTTTTTTGAAAATGGCCACGTAAACAACTAATAATGTTCCAATAAGAAAATAAAGGAAATGGTTAGATTAAGGGATGCCCTAAAATTAATAAATGCATTTATTTCCTTCATTGTGTTTGATTTTAAGCCATGTTTATTTATTTGAGGTAATTATTATGTTCTTTCTGCACCTACTGATTATATCAGCAGAAGAACATTTCTATGAGCAGAACAAAAGGGCCTAACAGTTTTACTAGGCAATGTATTTTCACATACCTTTTATACAACCAACTTTTTGATGGATGACAAATCTACGTATAGGCTGAGTTTGGTTTTAAGGAACAATATCTGGCAGTTACTAAAGTTATTAAAACCATTTTAATATATTCATACATTCAGTCATAATATATCTGCAGCCATCAATCTTAATAGATATTATCAATTACTATAAAATTATATGAATAATATAGCAAAATGTTATCAATGTTGGCCGCTAAGAAATATGTTTGAATTATCTAAACTGTTCTTCCAAACAAAATAAGGCTACTGTTTTATGGGTTTATTTAAAAAAAAACACTTCGTTATTAGGACTTTATTGTGTACCGAGAGTATAATATAGTGTTACATTGTGTTTGCTAAAATCATCTTGATATCCCATTGTTTGTAAACATTGCAGCAGTGGCGTGGATAGAAACCTTGTTGGGGTAGGTTGGAGGGGGGAGGGGGGCCTTAGGTCTTTATATTTTAATTCTACTCTAAATTTCATGGTAGAATTTATAGAACACTAGCTTAATGTTTCTACCTCTTATTTTTTAGCAAAGGTTTAATCAAATTCACAAATTTTAAAAAAAATATTATTTTACACGCATAAATAAAAGTACAAGCATAGTTAACACAATATGACTTTAAAATAATTCGACAAAATTAACTATAAATGCACAGTGCAGCAATTATAATTAAATACGAATAAACAATTATAGTCGAAATGTCCAGATACTTAATTACTTTAGTTGAAAGTCCAATAGCAGAAGAAAGCAGCTAAAATATTTGACTATTTTTCAAGTAACATTGATTTCTTGGTGAATGTTGAACATAGCCAAACCGTTTAGTTTTGTTCCTTATAATGTTTCTTTAGTATCTAGCCGATGCAATGTCTAGAAAAACTGCTCCCTTGTATTTGTTGAAATTGGAAGCGTAGCGAGAATCTTTATCAATCTGTTTATGAGTGGAAAAACATTTCGACTATTATTAAAATAAAATATGATGGCATTTTAGGTTTCTTTAAAAGCTTTCTTGTGTGGCGGTACCAAATCAATAGTTCCCCAATCGCCATAGTCAAATCTACCTCTAGGTCATCTTCATAAAAGTGGATATCTCTTTCATGCCTTCCTCTTGCTTTGGAGCAGAAAAAATAATTTCCTCACGCTTGTCGAGATTAATATTAATCTTCAGCGCGTACAAAGTCAGAAGCAATAGATATCAACGTTTTATCACCATATATACTGGTTGAAGTAACAATGTATTTGGATAAAACTGTAAGTATTTCGGTAAGTTTAGATACATCAAACTGTTTCCGATTGTTAAGAGGTACTTTTTACGAAACTGTGGCGTCAGAGTTAAAATTATAAATTTACTTCCCTACTGGTGAAACATCCGACCTACAAAGTGCTATGTTGAAGGGAGTAATTGATAAATGCGCCTGACACCATCAAATTGTTACTTAATGTGCTGGTAATACCAACACAAATGTTGGTGGTTGTAAAAGAGTTGGTAAAAATAACGTGTGGCGAAAAGTTGGAATGGTACTGGAGCATATTATTGGTATTGGTTGTGAGGCAAACATTATACACAATTGTGTCCAATGTGCTGTTGATTGATACCAATTGATATTGAATTGTTTACAGTAAAACTATACAAATACATTTATATATGCACAGTAAGAGTTGACGAACTTAAACTTTTGTGACTCTGCAGGAAACAACTATGCTAAATTGTTAAAACATACGAATACAGGGTTTTAGTGATTGGGCCCATCAATTGACAGAATATAGAGCATGTTTAATGAACTTCTTTCATATTAATTTCTCAAGAAAAGTGTTCAGCTATGTTGCAGAATCTGTTTTAAACCTATGGTGGTTATCATTTTAAGAGATCAAGTGTCTATATACCAAAGTAGTGGGGACATCCCAACTACTTACCAAACATACATTAGCTTCCTTGAAACAAATACAATTTCAGCTACAGAAGTAGCCGTGAACATTGAAAATCTTTTGAACATATTAAAAGCCAGAAAAAGTGATCATTTTGTAACAATTTATGTCAAAAATAAACTAAATTTATTAGTAGATCAGGTGAAATCAAGGAGGTTAAGTATTGTGAAGTAGTTAAGATTTTCTAAGAAACCAGCCTAGACTATGTAAACAAGCGGAAGTCCAGTTTAGGAAATGCTGAGAAATTCAAGTGGGTGCTACTAAGGAAGATGCCGAATGGGAAAGAAATGCAGGACTGTTTGAAACAAGGAAATGATCACACGAATAGGAACAGATGAAACTCGTGTATTCGAATAGTGGGCCCTCATAAAAGCTATAGTTGTGAGGAGGTTGAATGTATGGAAATAGGAAAATATTTCTATATATTATAAATTGGTGCAAATATGTTATTAAATGAATGATCACCTTTTAGATTTTCATGATTTTGTGTAATGTAGTAGAGTTTATTCTTCGTTTTGCCAGGGAGTAAAGCATCCATGGAAAGAATAATTCCTATTATGAATAGCATGTGGTCTAAGGATAAATCAAATGATTAAGTATCAAATCACTAAAAGTCGTACTAATTGTAAGACAAAATGGTACATGGAGTGTGATAAATTTTATGACCAGATTTTGAAAGATCTAAATTTGTTGCTCAAAGTAAGTTCATCCGAAAAATACTCATGTTATGGGCAGGATGAAATGCAGTTCCCAGCTATATTGACCTAAAGGTTTTGGTGGGGGCCTGTGAAAATGATTGTAAATTCACTGTGTTTATGTTATACAAAATGTTTTTGTGTATATTAATGTGAGAATTTTCAATAATCCTTAAGGTATGTTTTTATTTTATTCCTACCATCTCCTAATTTAATTCTAATAATTGTGATTTTTTTTTAAATTGTTATTATATATATATATATATATATATTTATATATATATATATATATTTATTTATTTATTTATATTAGTTTGGTGTGATTAGTGCCGCTTGGCAGCACGTTCGTTTTGGTTGCTGTTATCCGGGGATATTAACTATTAAAGGTAGATTACGTCTTTGGAAAAAAACACAAAAACATATCTGAAATTTAATATTATATTATTCTTTGCATTATTTTCTGACTTACCTTTTGCAGTCATTTTATATCATGGTTTCTTTTTCGGCTTATTTTCATTAATTATAAATTTCTTTATGGGATCCATCTTAATTATTTGAGTAGTTCACGAACCCGCCACACAACAAGCGTGCCGCTAGGGCAGCATCTCTGCCGCGAGATGGCAGAGGGAGAAAGAGTATATATATTAATGATTATTGTTGTTTGTTTTTGTTGGTGGGGCAGTTTTTTTTTATCAGGGGAAGGCCATAAATGTTTTTGTAGCTTTTAGGAAACCAGAATTATGTTATTATTGATTTTTTAAAGGTTTTCCCAAGTTTGTATTCGTTTTATAGGAAGGCTATACTGGAAATTGGATATTTGGCGGGAATCTTACCGCCTATTTCGGGCAATTTTGGGGTATTCTGGGAGATGTGTGCAAAAAAGCGGACTAGGCGGGAAGATTCCTGCAAGGAGAGGAAAAAAAGTGACGGTGGTGAGCGGAGGTTCCGTGGCGGAGTCCGAGTTTTTTTTTATTTTTAAGGAAATAACTTTCTAACAGGGAAGTTTTCCCATATGAATATGAAGCAGACAGAGTATTTCGTGTGCCTAATCTCTACGAGAAAAGGAGGAATTCCATCGGAATAGTCCGGTGGGATAGGCCGTTCTTTGCAACGCGAGCAGCCCTAGCTACATTTCGTATTGTGAGGCCATTCCATTTATCTGGGGATAGAAAAAGGCTATATATATATATATATCTTTTTCTCCAAGATTCAATCCAACTCAGGCCAGTACAGTCATATTTTGTGAATGATTTTCGGGAACCCCACCTCTATATAAAAGGACTAAAGTTTTTAATTGAACTGTTTACGGCCCCATATGAGTGCCAAAGACTCTGGACCTCTATTTTCCCAGTTTCCCATATCGGATCTTTGCGAGGAGCATTTGTGTAGTCATTTATTTATATTATATCTTTATTTTAGGTATAAACAATTATTATTATTATTATTTTTTTGGTGACTTAAATTGTACCATAAACCCTACCACTGGGTTTCTTATCAATATTTACGAGTGTGATATAATATTGCATATCCTAATTGTGTTTAGTACTGGTCGACCCGATAGGCAGGGAACTTGTTTGTTTTTTTTTCTTGTTTGTTCTAAACACTGAGGAAGTGAACACAGTATCTATCTTTTTTTTTGTTGACAAGTACAATTTTTTTTATTACTATTTCTCGTGCTCAACGCTCAGCCTAAGCTGATATATGTATATGTCTGTGAACTGGAAACAGCTGTCTTTTCACAGGTAAGGTTGTTCATGTTTTAGTACAGGCTAAAATATGTTGTATCCAAATATCCCTTCCACATTACTACCAGAAGAAATTTCCCCGAACTTGTTTGTATCTATATTTTGTTCAACCAAGTCCTTATTTATGTATTTAGTGAGTGTTGTAACTCCCTTAACTCGACGGGGATGTTAAATTAAATTAACAGTTTTTTTTACTTGACTTTCCTCCCTCTCCCACACTCCATTCCATCTGGTTTTTTGTCTCAGGGAATTCTGGTCAGCCTATTTATTTATTTTTATACAGAATACAACTGGAGCGCAAATTGTCTCTCCTAGGACTCATGAAACCCTTGCGCTGCCTTGCACACGATAGAGGATAGTTCAACGTGGAATAAAACTATAACTAATCTTTGTGCCCGACCTCAAATAAATATAAACAATTTTGGCTTTAATTACTGTGTCTAACTATCACATTCATACATTACCATATGTTTTCATCGCAGTTATCCAAGTGACAGATGTCAGCTGCTGGCGCGGGGATGGATTAGGACTATTTCTTGTAACTTTTTGAGCAGTAATTCAAAGTAAGCTCGGGTGGTGAATGTACTCTTGTCTGTTGAGTGATTGCCATTCTCATCTTTGGGTCGAGAAACTGGCGTACCATTTCATCAGGACGGACAGGGGGGAGGGGGAGAGCTTGTGTCCTTTATTTTTTGGTTTTTCATTCCTTCTCCGTACGAATTCTCATAGAGTTAATTAAAATTCCTTCCATTTTCTCTTACTATCTATTCAAATCACAATAACAGCCTGATTTTAAAGCGTATTTATTTGAGCGTTATAACCGAAAGGATAGTAAATGTGGTGCTAACCGCCGGTTTTCCACGTCCTACTTACCATCCGGCTTATCACATATCTGTTATCACTGTACAAAGAATATTAAGCAGAATTTGAAATAAGTGTATCCTCAGTTGCGTGCAGGAGATTTGAGAAACCATCAAGGGAAAAACATGTCCGCCCGGGATTTGTGCCCAACATTGTGCGAGTGGCCACCAACGCAGGGGAAAAAAGTATTTAAAAAAACATACATGAGAATGTATTTGTTTCTACCGTGTAAGAGCAAGAGATGTACAAATAAATAAAAGAAGAAAGAACTTCAAACAAGTACAAGCCAAGTTACATACCAATCAAATATTCTCACGTATGACTCAAAATTACTAGAATTAGAGCTACGGAAACGCCGCTTTGAAGAGTGTTCTCATATATGTAACACCTCTACATTACGTGACATGGAACCCTGTTGCGCCGACAGTCGCCTTGTTGCTGATGTGCCCCCCCCCCCCCCCCCCCCCCGGGTTTATTGGACCCATGCAGATGGTCCCCCACGCTCAACGTGAAGTGAGGGGGGGTGGGTAAGGGGCTAGCTAGCCCAAGTGAAGACCACGTGTCTATTGTTTGTACTTTCCACAGCGGTTGTAACCACAGAGCCACCAAGGATACGTTGGGAAAGGCACGTGGAATGAGTCGGTTGTTGGCTTTTGCTTTTCGTGTGACCTTCGGCGAGATTCCCGGTGGCTCAATCGGATGGCCGGTGTAAGGAGTTTTGTGGAGGTCAGGAGTTCAAATCTGCTCAGGTGTCGATTGAGACAAGTTTTTAAGCTTTGGATTTAAGGGAGGACCATTTGCGTTAAATTGTCAAACTAATTCATGCTATTAATATGATGGATAATTACGGTTTTAATATAATTTATTTATCATCCTCACTTCCTCCTACGATATTTAACGACCAACACCTAAGCTCATTCAGTAATATGTATTTCCGCAGAGCTAAGGGTCCTAGGTTCGATTCCTGGCATGGCCGAAATTTAATCATTTATGAATGTGCGTTTCACCATTCAGAGTGATAAATTAATGGCCAGGGGACTGGTTGTTTTGTCTGTTATGGATTTAAATTATTTTATAAGTCGGTTCATAAAGTTCTCTAATAAATTAAACAAAATTATTATAATTTAAAAAAATACCTGTTGAACTATTCCAAGAGAGGTTAACCCCCGTCTCCTGAAGAGTATTATTGGTCATGTGTTTAACATTCCTCCGCAAGCTCTATTAACTTTGTGGAGTTTTATAAAATATTCCCGCCCACAGCTCTATAATATTTCCAATAGCTCTAAACTACATCAAGCTAGATTAAATGTTTTAAAAAAAACCTAGGCATATTACTTTAATGTGGGATGAAATGGGAGGCGAGAAAGACCTGTGTTTCCAAAGTTTCTATATAAAAAAAAATGGTCAAAATTAATCAAATAATACCCAATTAGAAACATAGAGTGTAATTGTCTTCACTGGTGACATCAACATTTCCTAAATATCTTTGAAGGATGTCCTGGAATTTATTGACAGCATTTTTTCTTCATAAAAAATGATCATCTAATGCCACCATGTTCATGACAGAAATTCAACAACTGTTAAGAAAATTTATTTTAGCCAAAAAAATTGTTGTCATGAAATCTCTAAAGAACACTGGCCTTTCACGTGTTTTCTAAATAATTGGCTTAGTTCCAAATAATGTTAGATACAACCCCCCCCCCCCCCCCCCAGTATTATTTAGTGTACAACTCTGAGAAACATTCTATTAACAAAGAAAATAGAGCAGTGTGGATCTTGACCCGGGACAATTTCTACAAACGAAACCTAATTAAAGAACCGCTGATGTTGAAGGAATCTCTGGTTATTAATGTTAGTTTTAAACGGTTTTATGGGGCTGATGTTTGTTGTCCCAGCTCATCTCAGATCTAGTCTTGAAGGGAAGAGTAAATACCCGACTTTGG